>JAMKPZ010000125.1:0-161911 GCA_024699675.1 Amphibolis antarctica
TGAATTGTTATTTCAAGTGATTGAGTTGTTTGTATAAGTGATTGAATTGTTATTTCAAGTGATTGAGTTGTTTGTATAAGTGATTTAATTGTTATTTCAAGTGATTGAGTTGTTTGTATAAGTGATTTAATTGTTATTTCAAGTGATTTTAAGTTCACATGTAATGAGAGGATCGGCGTTTTATGGTAAACAGCCAGACGATTGTATTAAAAGACCAGCGTTTTAACATTCACACGTGACTTTTTAAGTTAGTCGTGTGCGTTGTACAGTGTGGCCATCAACTTAATATTCGAAGGGGTATAGTTTACATGTCACGTGAAATTTTAAGTTCACACGTGATGAGAGAATCAGCGTTTTATGGTAAGCGGCCAGACGATTGTATTAAAAGACCGGCGTTTTAACATTCACATGTGACTTTTTAAGTTATTCGCGTGCGTTGTACAGTGTGGCCGTTAACTTAATATTTGAAAGGGTATAGTTTACATGTCACGTGAACTTTTAAGTTCACACGTGATGAGAGAATCAGCGTTTTATGGTAAACGACCGGATGATTGCATTAAAAGACCGGCGTTTTAACATTAACACGTCATGTTCAGTAATTGGGCGTGTACTTTTGAACACACGTGACTAACTTAAAAAGTCACATGTGAATATTAAAACGCCGATCTATTAATGCAATCGTCTGGTCATTTAATATAAAACGCCAATTCTCTCATCACATGTGAATTTAAAATTTCAGAGTGGATTTTTTTTAACTTAAATATTACGGTCCATAAACGGTAGTTCTGTGCGTCACTTCTTTATCTACGGAACTACCATTTATAGATGGGTCCATAAACAGTAGTTCTATGCATCACGTCTTTATTTTAACGGTAGTTCCATAAAATCCTTGAGAAATGCAGAAGTTGAATACTCCTCATAGAATAGTGCATATCGTAATTGAAATTAAACACAACGACACATGAAAAATAATTGATTGAAAATGAAGTGTTTTTAAATATTTAAAGAAAATATTTTTTAAGTAAGTAAAATCGAATTATTTTTTAAAAAGTTCACCCTAATATTTAAGTGAAAACAAATCCCACCCTAAATTATTTTAATTAAACACTACATAATTAAAATCGAATTATTTTATAAAAAATCCACCCTAATATTTAAGTTAAAAAACATCCACCCTGAATTATTTTTATTAAACACCACATAATTAAAATCGAATTATTTTAAAAAAAATCCACCCTAATATTTAAGTTAAAAAAGTTCCATTCTGAATTATTTTTATTAAACACTACATAATTAAAATCAAATTATTTTAAAAAAAATCCACAAACTTCTTTCAAATTTAATCACCATATTCGTAATTAATGAAAAATTAATTAATTATTATAAGTTAATTAATACAATAGTTCTAAATTTTTAAAGTTAAGGAAGAGAGAGTATATACGTTTTTTTAGGTGAAGAGAGAGAGTGTTTTTAAATTTCATCTGCACGAGAGAAAGTAACTTTTTAATTTTTAAATTTTACGATCGACGGACACTTATAGAAGTGAGTTCTATATTAATTAACTTATAATAATTAATTAATTTTTCATGTTTGTATATATATATATATATATGTATGTATATGTATATGCATCTTTGTATTCTCATGTTTAGTTTTCATTTGTGTCTACAGGATGTACGAGATTAGAATTAAAATAAATTTAATTCTCGTAGATTATTTGTTTGTGTAAATGAAATTGAATTTAGTTTATTTTTATTAATATTGTTCACTCTTTAGTTTAAAATAAAAATAAGTTTAAATTTATGAAATATAAATTATTTGAAATTCAGTCTACATTATTTTTTTGCTCACTTCTGTCTGGATAAGAATTTTTAATTTTATTTAATTTTAAAAGATGTATAAATATCTTTGTATTAAATTTATTTTTATTTAATTTAATTCTACGTATGCACCATTATTGTCCTTAGGCCCCATGCTTTGTGAGATGCGAAGAGTCACACTGAGTGGAGGGCAAACGCCCAGATCCCCAGCCACTACCGGAAGGTTCAATGAAAATGATAGTGCTCGTGTTTACGAAATTCGAACTTTTACTCAACTGAAATCGTTTGATGTTATTTTCTAGTGTAATTGCGGATCCAGCACTTGCCATCGCATATCACCACTATGGTTGGTTCTCAACAGAAATGGTGCTCCACGGAAGGAGGATTAGTAAGAAGACAAGAATCATCGCTGAATTGAACGGATGGGTACAAATCTCACATGGAGCTTCCAACTTTCATGGCACAACACCAACCGCAATGCAAGCTCCCAGCATCGGACGACTCACTTGCCGGGGACGAAGTTGGTGGCGTAAGCCCAGGCATTGTTGTTGACGGGATCGGCGAGGTGGTCGGCGAGGTTCTCCAGAGGTCCCTTACCGGTGACGATGGCCTGCACGTAGAATCCGAACATGGAGAACATGGCCAGTCTACCGTTCTTGATCTCCTTCACCTTCAGCTCCGCGAACGCCTCTGGGTCGTCGGCCAAGCCAAGAGGATCGAAGCTACCACCTGGGTAGAGTGGGTCGACGACCTCCCCGAGCGGTCCACCAGCGACACGGTAGGCCTCCACGGCTCCCATGAGGATGACCTGAACCGCCCAGATTGCGAGGATGCTCTGGGCGTGCACCAAGTTGGGGTTGCCAAGGTAGTCGAGACCGCCGTCGCTGAAGATCTGCGAGCCCGCCTTGAACCAGACGGCCTCGCCGAACTTGACGCCGTTGCGGGAGAGCAGCTCGGGGAAGACGCACCCGAGCGTGCCGAGCATGGCCCATCTGGCGTGGATCACCTCCAACTCGCGGTTCTTGGCGAAGGTCTCGGGGTCAGCCGAGAGCCCGGCGGTGTCCCACCCGTAGTCACCCGGGAACTCGCCGGTCAGGTAGGAAGGAGCCTCGCCGGAGAGGGGGCCCAGGTACTTGACGCGGTCTGGACCGTACCAGGGACTACCGGAGCTGGACTTGCCAGTGCCCCTCCTCATGGTGACCCGACCTTCTCCCACGATGTCAGAAGCCGATGGAGAGAGCTTCACGGCCTTCCCAGCGAACGATGGGGAGGAGAGGGCCATGATGGTGGTGGCAGCAGCCATTGGGGGAGATCGATCTGGTGGGTACCGCCGAAGAAGAAGACTCTTGCCTGTGCCGCGGTGTCGCAAACTTGGCCACTGCAGTTGATATAAGTAGAGAGAAGCGCGGTGGGGATGTTGGCACTTGGCACTCGTCTATCCTTACAAAATCTTTATCCGCGTTCTCATTGGCCCAAGAGATTCTGTGGTGGTTAAATCGGATCTGGCGTACGTGGTTGAATGATGAACACAAAGAAAAAAAAAATTGTTTGCTGTCGTTATAAAAATAAAATAAAATACGAACCTTTGATTCTTTTCTCAACGGACGACAAGTTTCTATCAATCCGTGGTTGCCAAGGACGAGAGCATGTGATCTATTTGAAGATTTCCCTTATCTTCAAGGCTGCTGGTTGGACTGCAGCTTGCATCTGATTGGATTTGCCGGGAGCGGCAGATTGCAGAAAATCCAACAAAAATATTAAAATTCTCTGATTACAAATAAAATACGAAACACAAGACACGTAACCTTAACTTAGATCCCACTTTTCTTTTGTAAAAAAATATTATTTTTAAGATAATTCTACTACTGAAACTTTAAACGGAGATTATAAGTTTAATAAAAGACTTTTCAACCTTTAGTGGCAACTTAAACCCAAATCATATACACAAAAATCCATGAGCTAAAGCTCAATGAATATTTTCAAAAGTCATCGATAAAAATAAAAGAATTTACGGTAATTCACAAATAAGCACGAACCAATCACTAACATATATTTTGCAATAATCTAGATATTGCAATATGGACGAATCTCCATTTAATTTAATTATGATCATTATTTTATGTTACAATTGAGCTTACAGTTTAACCTTTGTAGCCAGATCTATCACACTCTTCCTGTACTATTAGATTTACGATTTAACATTTCGTAGTTAGATTCAAAAATTACACGTAACGGAGAGTTTATATTTTTTAAAATGATATAAAAATACGTGAAATGTTAAAAAATAATATTTTTTTTTATTTTCTACGATTTTTTATTAATTACAAACTCACAAATATCACTTAATTTGATTAACTAATTTTCTTAATTATACACGTAACACACCGTAGTTATCACCATCATTCGTTTCTTAATTTTACATATTACATTACACATTTTACAATTAATATCATAATTATGATTATCATCGAAACAAATATCAAATATGATTAAACATATATAATACAGTGGAAATGATATTTTAGTGGTATCATTAGAATATCATTTTTAGTGATGTCATTTTTAATAATTTAGATTAAATTTAACTAAATGAATAATACTTCTTATAATTATTTAAAAAAATTATTTAATATAATTAACTAAATTTAATTTAAATTATCTAAAAATAATATCACGTCACGAGAGAATTTATAAATATCCCAAATGTATTTTTTACGTAAATCAACGATATCAATAATAACCCAACTCTAAAAAGAGATAAAACCTCACCTCCAAAGTTTCAGACTGATCTTCCCCTTTCCTTCCTCCGCAGAGCGGGAGTTGCACAGATCTCCCCGTACGCGTAGCTCGAGTCACCTCCCTCGTGAGCTGAACAATCGAATGTCCCTGCCCACGCAATGGAAGCAGCTCCCCTCAAGCTTCGACGTGCGAACGGACGGTGCTCTCCTTGCGCGCGCACTGCTTCCCCTTTCTCCGCACGGGAGCTGACGATTATGGCCGGAAGGGGAAGAAAAGTAAGTCCCTCTCGCTCGCCTCCTTATCCACCCTTTTTTCGAAAAAAAGGCCCTAGGATCGATGATAACTCAAATTATCCTCTACGATTTTCTTCGATTCCATCCGTATAGTTTTTGCAGTGTTATATATACCTAGAATAAACATAATTGTTCGTCCTTTTCAAATGCGATATTCAACAACATTGATCTTTTGTTTTTCCTTTTCTTACGTAGAACACGATTTTTAGAAACAATGCCTAAGCAAGTAGTGAAAGAATGGATCTAATTAATCAGAGAGAGTGATTGATTACAGAAATGCCTCCTAAATCCGTCATTGATCTTTTAGCTTAATGCCAAGAGCTTATCTCGTGAGCTTGAGAGATGAAGATGATTAGCGATGGCCTTCAACGTAGTCATGATTTGGTGTTTCCCTCGTTAATCTGGTGTCGGTGGCGTCTGTATCATGACGGTCTCTTTTCGTTATTTACTATTTTAAAATAATTAAAAATGTGAATATCTTTTGCTGAGAAACATCTCTTTATATATGTGCAGCTATCCCTTCATTTCTTAGATGTGCATCTATCTAATTTAATGATGTTGTTAATCTGAAAATAAGTTTATAAACAATTTAATGTATAAAGGTATTAAGATAAAGTAAGAATCATAACAGAAAGGAGAGTAGGAATATTGTTCGGGTTAAATTTATAATTTAGATGTATCGATTTAAAATTTATTAATGGTGAATATTCTGTAGTAAAATAGAAATTTATAAAAGAAAAAAATCGGAAGCAATTTTGATAACTTTTAAAGTTGCGCTATTCAAAGCATTTCAAACAACTGGAACAAAAAAGAAGTAAATTTGGCGGTGGGCATGAGCTGATTGACCTCTTCGATCCTCCACCGCACTCCTGTCTCCGTCGCCGAAGAAAGGGGATCTTTCCCATCCATGGTCTCGCGTATAAAGCTCCTTCTTCGATCCCTTCCCGGGCTAGTTGGCGTTGGCAGCTCTGTAAAGTCAGGTGAGCGATCATGTCACTCTTGGTCTCCAATCCTCGCATCCACGTCGCTAAGCACAAGTTGAGCCCATTGTCTAGGCTGCACCGCACCATCAGTTCTGATGGCATACGAAATATCAATTTTCCTTATTTTTGCGGGTGAGAATGAGATTTGGGAATCTAAACGAATGATCTATCATAGGTGACTCTAAACTCTAAAGATTGAATTTTTGTCAGCGGGACGACAACAAATCGTTTCCCGAGTGTACCGCGTCTGAGGAATGGAGCGAGGGGTGAAAGGGCTGTTTGTTCTGCTTCTGCTGCTTGCGGCCCCGAAAACCTGCAGTGGGTTTCTGCTGTTTCCTCCGTGTATGCCACCCTTTACCCCGCCTTCTATCTACATTTTTTCCTGTATTTGCGTTACTTCTCTTTCAAAACCATATATGCTAACAGTATTATCGTGGTCGACGATCATTCTAGAACTTGGTAGTCTTGTTGATTGCTTATGGTCACCTAGGGTAGCATCGTGAAGCCTATCTCTGATTTTTACCAACCGTTTATAGTTTACTGGAAGCATGCATCTCTATGTCGTGCTTCAGAAAGGCAAGGCCATTAGGTACCTATCCATGTGAAGGTTGTTGGCTTCAGGCCTTCAAACGATAATAGATTTTCAGTAAATACTGTAGTGTTGATATGTTTTTTTAGTTATTTTCATCCTTAGACAGTAATTGTATAATCCCATTTTCTATCTTCAATAGGACTGTGTGTTGAGCTCCACGAATTCGTTTGGCGTTTCCTTTACAAAATTCAGCTGCTATTGTTCAAACCAAGAGAATCCTCGTGGCCGACTTGATTTAATCAATACCTATTGATTTCATAGGTTTCTTTGAATGATGGAGCTACTATATTACCTACCGTTAAATATTTTACCAGTCATATTTGTGAAAGTGATGTGCCAGAAAGATGTACAGATATGATACTATTGAATCATAATGTATCGAAGCTCTACCGTTGTGATTACTGTCATATGTACCATATGGCTAAGATAATGTTTAATTAGTACATGCTTTAGAATCACATCTGAGTATTAAAAAGGAAAAAATTCCATTACTACTTCAGGACACTACAGCTATCAGTAAAGAGAACATCTTTTTTAAGAGTATTCTAGATGAGTTATTTCTGATTTGAGTCTCAAGGCTGTAATTTTTTATATTCAGAATTCTAATGTTTGCTAAAGGGACTCCAATCCAAAAGTCTTTTATGATACCATATTTTGCTCTCCAAGCACCTATCAGTGCCATCTCATGGATCAAGTAAGTCCATTTAAATGCTTTCATTCTCTTTTTAATGATTGTACAAGTTTTATAATAGACGAAAATGTTTATTTTGAATTATATTTATTTAAGACATAATCAACGCATTATGTGATTTCACAAAGATCGGCCTCCATCCATCTTTACCCTCTTTCTTCAATATATTCACTCAGATGATTTGATATTTTCATTAAATGAATCTAACAGGAGTGAGCATGGCACTTGGACTGCATTTTTGGTGCTTTTAGTGCGCTTGTTCTACTTCATTCCAGGTTGATTCACATGGTCATATTATTTAAGATTAATGTCATTCATTGTTTGTTAATTTATCAAATCCACAAGATATGATGACTGAAGATTGTATCAAATTATGAAAATGGGATTATTCTTTTAGGTGTATCTAAGAAAGGGGGGATGCTATGTGTAATAGGATCTGAATCATTTTATTAAACTCAGCTTTCTTTTCCCCGAAAAAAGTTGAAAAATGAAACCAACTTGATAAAGGGCTTATTCGTTCACAGGTGAACTGGAGCTCCCACTTCAGGCAATGCTGCTTTTAATTGTTGCTCCTTACCAATCATATAACCTAAGGTGAGATATTGTTAAATACTGGTTAGCAGGTACCGTTCAATTACTAATATTTTACTATTAGACATATTACTCTACACAGTGAAATCTAGACATTTTGTTAAGTGAAAATGTCTTGATGTAAAAAATAAAATTTAGCTCATAATTGATATGCTTGACTTGCTCAACATTTTAAAAATGCAAACTCGGTGCATGAGGCTCCGTATTAGGTTCATTTGTAATCATACCTACACAAATGAAGGCATTGCTTAAAAAGTAAAAAATGTCAATCTATGTTCTTGATATTATAAGTTTATAATATGGCAACTTTACTATTGCACAAGAACTTGTCCTTTATGTGCACAACATTTTATTAAAGGAAATTTTGGTTTTAATCTAACTGCATCTTAATGTGAAGAAAACTCTGACATCGTAATTCTCTGAGATTTCATGAAATTTTCAACTCAAAACTTATTTTATTTGTTACACAAAACACTTAGTTCCTTCTGAAATTATTTCCCTTTTCGTTTTGTCTTTGTCAATAACAGAGGAACCCCCGCTGGTGCAATAGTTTCTTTGGTTATTGCTGGATATTTGGCTTACCAACATTTCTCACAGATGGGAAGCTTGAGGAAAGCTTTTGATCAAAGATCAGTTGTCGCTACTGTAGCTCTTATTTGTGTTGTGTCTGTGCCATGCATTTTTCTGTTTTAAGTCTGGCTTTGCTCTCTTAGTGGCAAGTGTCACCAGTTTTGTAGACTGGAAATATCAAAACAAATCCTCCACAGATATGGTCCGAGTGAAAAGGAAACTTGAGACATGCTTCATAACTATAATATTCATGTAGTATCAAATCTAATATGTGCGCCAAAAGTGGATGTAAGTAAAAGGGGTTGCTTATATGGCAAATAAGAGAAATTGGTTATTTTCATACGGAAGCCCATATTTCTAATTTTGTTGCTGATCAACAATCATTATCTGAAATTTAGCATCTTAAATTAATGGAAGATTGTAAATATGATTAGTATTCACCAGCATGACAAGATGTTGTTAAATGGCACTGCCAAAAGTAGTTAGTACTATGAGCAGGGCTTGTGGAAATCATAGTAAATGAATGATCAATATGATTGTAAACGATATATATGATCCACAGCATTACTGCCTCAAATTATTAATCGTGGAGAAAGTAAGCGTCACTTATCAAGGGAATAAACAGTAAGCATCTTTCTTTATCCATCATACGTTAACATGTATCATCTTGTTCCAAACTGGAGTCCATCCTAAAATAATTTCTTATCAACTATATTTACTCTGTAAGTAAATGAGGACAAAAGTATTTATTGTTCTAAATGAAATATAAACAGGAGATGGCCATGGTGATAGGTTTCCAATCTTAGTCCATGCCAGATCTCTCGTTGGATATGCATTGTGTCATTCATGATCGGTTCCACTACATCTGCTGTAAGATTAGCCATCTCCCCTTGGGATTTTATCTATACCACATTCCTTGGCAAGTTGGCTGGCATTTCGGTGAATGAATATACATCTCCTTCATTCACTTACTTGACTGCAGTACCATCTTTATGGGTGATTTATAGTGATAAATATCATCAAGGCATAAACCAAAATGGACCGTGATATATTCACCAAACTAGCAGCTGCATAACTTGAATCTGTTCCAGTTGAATCAGAAGAAGGAACTGACCCAAAAACTGGTGGTGCAGTTCCATATGGGTTGTTGGTGTTTGGAACAGAACTTGTGCTGCAATCAAAGACAAGAAATCAACCGCAATGGTAGATACAGAAGAGGACATATAAAAGAAAAGGCATCACAGGCACTTGTACCTTGATGATGATGAAGAATACTGACAATTTGAAGTACCTGCAAATTAACATAAATATTTAGATATTCAACTTCATAATATCATTTCCTTGATGACATTTATGGCTTTGCTTAGTGATGACATTTTTTGAGAGCATAACAGGATGAAAGGCATCACAAGAAAGCAGGTACCTATCATTGAACAATAGCATATTATGCAAGATGAAGGTGAGTTAGGCAAGGGCTTACTTGGATTGGTATTTGTAATAACTGCCGTCCCTCCAAAGTCGCAGCTTGTTGGAATTGGATTGCCCTGGTAGTAGCTGTTGAATGCATAAGAGGCATGATCACGAAGCGTATCTGGGATGAAACAGTTTCCTCCAGATTGAATTTGCGAGCAGTCTGCACTTCCATATCCACAAGCATAGTCCAGGGCAACTTGTAGTGCAGTGTCTGAAGCATCCTGTCTGGCAATGCACCAGCTCTGCTGTACCGGAGAGCCACCCTGGACACCTCCTGTTGGAGTGCCTACTGTGGGTGCTGTGTTGGGATCGTTGGGGCTGACCGTGGGTGTTGTGTTTGGATCGTTGGGGCTGACTGTGGGTGTTGTTGTGGTTGGAGTAGTCGGATTAACAATGGGAACTGTCGTCATTGGGTTGACATCATCCAGTTCTGGCATCGATTCTGGTTCCTTCTCCATCACCTTCCTGTCTACAGGTATGAATCTCTGATGTCGTGCTACTATATGTCCATCATCTAACCTTTCGATAGAAGTCCCTGGCCAAAAGAACTTGTCTCAGATATAATCTTGAAAATAAGTACTACCAGTAAGTGGTGTTGATCATTGAATTCATCCGGTCGTCCCATCGAGCTTCCATCTCATAACATAGTCAATATATCTACATCTCTAATTGTCGATACCTGTGGCTTTTATGGTGTTACAATAGAAGGCCCTGTTCAGATATCTAGT
Source organism: Amphibolis antarctica (assembly GCA_024699675.1). NCBI lineage: Eukaryota > Viridiplantae > Streptophyta > Magnoliopsida > Alismatales > Cymodoceaceae > Amphibolis > Amphibolis antarctica. The sequence continues at coordinate 10,481 of JAMKPZ010000125.1, forward strand.
GTCTCTACCAACGGTAGTCTTGAATAAGTAGCCTAAATTGCACTGGTTATGTCAATGAAATATTTTTCTACAGTCTAAATTGCACATAGTAAGATTATGACTCAGATTACTGTTATTGTTGTAGAGGTTTGAAATTCACCGAACTAGTGGATTGAGCTTTTTCGGGTTGATTTCAGGTTGCAATGAACCATGATATGGGGCATGATCAATTATTGCATTGGTGTTCAGATGGGTTGAACTTCACCAACGTTGTACTGACACATTCAATTATTCAAGACACTTGTACCAGAAACAAAAATTATATGACAGAAAATTTTGCATGGAGAAAACACTCACCAGAACATAGAAAGATGGTCATGAAGAAGAAGACAGTGACGACATACTGAAATGTTTTTAAGGCCCTCATGCCCATCAATTACAACCGCAACTTCTCCGTTTCTATTTTCTGTTGATCTTGCTGTCAACCTCCCGAGTGATATTTCTGCTAGCAAATGGGGCATTTGGTAGTGGCCATCAAGAGAAAGGGAGCCTTCCCCTCATATCTATCTTGTAACCCAGTTACCCAAAGGAAGAGAATCAGAGCTTTCTTGTGTTGGCTTACGTCGAAAAGGGTGCAGGAAACAAAGGTGATAGGGGAAGAAAAGGAATAAAAGGAAACTTGCGTGTGGAGGGAGAATGGGAGTTAAGGTTGTTCAAGCAAGAAGGAAGAAGTAGGAGAGAGAAGAATGGTGAGCAAGTTGAAAAGTAAAGGATGTTTGAGAGATGTGGGAATCAGAATCATTTGTGCCTGAAGCCATCCGTTTCATCTACTTGGATGCAAACTAAATCTAGTAAAAGTTGCTGATGGTTTTGTGGGCATCTGTATTTTTTCATCTTTTGCCGTTGGTTATTATTATATGGCACTGAAAACTATAAGATCGGAACTGCCGATCCATCTGTGCTTGTTTTCCCCCTTTTTTTTAATTCCCATCAAGAGAAAAGGGGAGGATTCCGATAAAAAGTTGATATTTGATGCACATGTAAAGAAAAAGAGCACCTGGGTATTATATGGTCAGGCATTACTTTATCAGACATCGGTGGTCGTTGCCATGTTTGAGATGTTTCTTTTTGAAAATGGTGAGATATGGTCGTTGAGATTTAAATGTTGATGGCAAGTATGTGATCATAAAGTTCTGGCCAATCTAGATTTGTCACCTGAGCTGTCTGTCACGTTGGAGATGTCCATTGCATTGTTCTGGATGGGTTGATTCATCATGTCTTTCTTCCCAAACGTCATGACGCTATGACAATCTTGTTTCGTTCTTAATTCTTCGTTGTTGATCAGGGTAATGTTCTTGTTTAAATTTCGTGTTATTCACGCCGCAAGTATCCGAAGAGCGAATCGAAATTCTCAGCTGAAGCTCCCTCTGCACCAACTCTTTCGGTGTTTACTCCATTTCTTGCCATTGTTACAGCACAACAATAACGATCAGTTCTTCAATCGCCATCGCGCAGAACAACCAACGACAGCGTAGCCATTCTCCTCTTACATCGTTTGGTAATTTTCGGACGTCTGAAATCATATATGGCTCTCAAAAACGAAATGTATTATAGAAAATTTCATTAGAATTGCACCTCAAAAAACCAACTGAAATATTGGGAGAAATTTGACAATGCCAAGAGAGTCCTTACATTAACTTATAAAAAAATTACATAAAAAGCATGGCAACTGCATTACAGCATTCCTCAATAACTCATGTTTACATAAAAAGAAGACTTCTTTTTTTTCCTTTTACTTGTTATCTTTTTCTATAACGGGCCATCTTACCCCAAACAATTGCATCCAGTTCCACTCAAAGCTCCTCATGGAAAGAGTAAATATGCAGGACAATGAGTTGCCTCAAAATCCACAAATCCAACTATATTGTGTCTGTTGTTAAAACCTCTATCTTGTCAATATATATAAACCCCTCTATCTTGTCAATATATATAAACCCCTCTATCTTGTCAGCTTACTTCTGCAAAGAGGACTCAAATAGCGAACAATCCAAACCACCATCCAGAGTCATTCACATTGACACCTCCAATCGGATGCTTCTTTTGTCCCAATAATTGAGGGTAACCAACCGGGACAAACTTTTAAATGCCTGAGAGTGCTTGTTCCGTCCCCATAGCATGGGTCACTTCAACAGATTGGGGCCAGAATGGGGATAACGCCACTACTTTCCCAATGATTATTAGTGTCGGTGACACAAGCAATGCAGATTTAACTTCATCTGCAAGATCCTTCAACTCTGCAAATACCTGCAAAAGAAGAAATCTTGAGCTAATTGTCTGTAGCTCTAACTCCAATTAATTTGTTCTTTTCATAAATTCAATATTCTAGGCAAGGGAAGGTTACCCACCACCCGTTGCTGAGCAGTAGTTCCTCGCTCTACTGCCACAGTGGGAATATCGGATGGAAGCCCATGATGCATCAATTTTTGAGCAAGAGAAGGCAGTGTAGACAAACCCATGTATACAACTAAAGTTGAATCTGGATCAGCGGCATTTTCTAAGATAAAAAGAGGGTCAGTTCCCCCATTCCTCGAATGACCTGTTAGGAAACGGACACTGCATAGAGATATTGAAATAAGAATTCAGAGTACAAAGATCAACTATCAGCAACAGAAGCAAATTAAGTTGAAATCTAGAAGGAAATGCATGCAGCCATTTTTCAGATGCATTTGATCTCGGAAACAACCTAGATATTTTTATAATGAAAGGATCTAGATATTAATGCCAAATTGCTTAATCCTAAGAAGCTAATACTACCACATTGCCAACTGAAGCAATACAGCACCACCATGAATCTTGGATCGGTCAAACATTCAGATTCAGATGATAACCAATGACATAGGTCATTCTCTATAATTGTGAATTTGAGGTTGTGAACCAATCAACTTCAGATTGAAAAAATCAGAATCGGAGGTAGTGAACCAATACTCCATAAATGCGTTCTTCCTAGTGAGAGAAAAGGGAACTTTGAGACAAAATAATGAATTGAGATTGTGCCTAAATTTTTGGAAGCACCACAAATAATTCACTCAAAGTGCTCTAAATAGCTTGGTCAGTGCAACATTTCAACATTTTAGTCAAATTTCACCACATGCAGAGTAAAACATCATTAAGATTGCAACTTCCGAATGAATACAACTTCATGAAGCGGAGTAAATCCAAAAAGGCAACCTCTGGATGAAGGCACTTAAGTTACAGCGTAAAACATCATTAAGAAGCTAGATACTTTAACAGGTTTCTAACTTAATAAAACATATGGCGGAAAAGCCTGTTATAGGTAATTATCTTCTTTCCACTTGTCGCAAAAAAGAAAAAAAACCAATCATACATTACCCATTTGCAATGCCACGATGAGTCAATGGAATCCCCAGCTCTGCAGCAATGCCCGAAGCTGAAGTAATACCTACGCAATGCAAAGATGGTTTACAGAATGTGGGATAATGTTAGCTCGGATAATGGAAAATCAACTTGATCGCATCATACCTGGGATGATGTCAACGCGGATCCCTTGTTGCTGCAAGAAATCCATCTCTTCGCCTCCTCGTCCGAATACCTGCACATTATATATAGCATATCTATTATTGTCTGGGTCAAATGTTGGGATTCAATCTTCAATAACAAATCATTCCTTGCAGTAGTAGTAGTAGTAGTAGCAGTGGTAGTAGTAATCCAGTACCAACGGATCTCCACCCTTGAGCCTGACGACATTCGCACCTGCCTCGGCGAAGCTGAGAAGCAGCTCATGAATCTCCTCCTGCAAACGAATACGAGAAACAACAATTAGCAGATGCTCCTGAACCATTCGCAGCAGACTACGGGAACGATGCGCCGCGCACCTGAGTCCTGCTATGGTATCCAGCCGTCTTCCCCACATACAGTAGCCTGCAACCATGCCCAACCAAATCCAGCACGTCATTGGACACGAGGCGATCGTAGAGCACCAAATCCGCCTTCTGGATCACCCTGACGGCCTTGATCGTCAGCAACTCCGGGTCGCCCGGCCCCGTCCCGACCAGGGCCACGCTCCCGATTCTCGTTGCATTGTCACCGGTGGCGCCTCCACTTTGGAGCCTCCTCTCCTTCATGACCTCGAGCAGCTTCCTGAGCTCGGGCAGCTGGAGGGCGATGTCCCTGTCCCGGTCCCGGCCGAAGGAGTCTGCCGGGACGGGGGAGGAGGAGGTGTAGGACCAACTCTCCCTCCGCCGCCTCTGCACGGAGTTCTTTTCCGTGAATGGAGAAGAGGACGAAGACGCGGGTCGTAGCAGTTGGCAGCGTGGGAATGGCCGCGGTGGTGTTGGCGAAGACGGCAGGTGAGGCGGGCAGCGGAGGAGATGAGCTGACGCCATGCCGTGGGAAGAGGAGGACGACGAGCTCGCGGTAACGCAGATGCACGCATACTCGTATTTATACACAGGAGGATTCGGGAATGGAAAAGGGAATAGACTGGTCTTCGGTGGCGGCTCTTGCCTCTTGGCACCGGGGAAGCGCCAGATTCAATGAATCTATCTCATGCCCCCAGACCTTTGCTTCCATTTACATTTCTTTTACATAATTAATTAATCTTGATGTTCCCTGTCTTCCAAGTTTTGATCGGTCATACTTTGATTATTATTTATGAAGAATACTAAATACGACAACAACAAAGTCTACTAGAAAAGAAAATTTCAAACAATACCTTCCTTCTCATGACCCAAAAATGTGTTTCATCATACAAAAAGAATCGTACCAATAAGGGCACCCTCTTTAATCTATATTTAAGATTTTGAGAACCAAGTCTCCTTGTATTGTTTTAATCTTGCTTTCGGTCAAAACATAGGTGGATAGGTGGGTAGACATTTTTACATCAAATCTATAAGGAAAAAAACAACAGAATTCCCCACCAAGACTCAGAATTTACAACTTTTTGAATAATCTTGTACAGCTCTTCCTGTGTTGAAATAAGATCGTTTTCACCGTAAATGACGGATTAAGGAGGGCAAGTTCTCTTCCAAGTAAGCCTCGCTTGTTAAGCTCGACACCTGAACCATTGGCTGCCCACAGCATTCCAACCAAAGTCGTCCTTAAGCCGGTAGCAAATGTCATGTTATGTAAGATTTCTTATGCCTGCAAACAGGATTACCGATTAGAGCAAAAGAAAGAATCCAACAATTAACTCGATATAGAGAAAAATATGGGTAGACTAGCATACCAAAGGAGTGATGCGAAGGAGAATCAATGAAATAGAATATAAAGACGCGAAAATGATCGTTCCTGCAATCAAATTTTGCAACAAGTTCTTGTTGTCTTTGGTGGGGATGAATGCTGCCTTCAGTGTGTTTGTCAGATTAAAGATCCGGTACGATATCTGCACAACATACCCAAAAGCAAAAACGATGTGAAAAGTCTATATCAACCATTTAGATGAGATAAAATTAAGAGATACTAATAGATAGGTTGCTTACGAAGAGATATATCGAACTCGTAAGCAAGAAATTGAGCATCGGATAATTTGGAATAAATAGGAGCAGCCATTTTGGTTGACCATTAGGCATGTTTGATCTGCATAAATGTGCATGGTGAGAAACGAGAATGCAGCAATATCTGCATCAAATTCCGTATGAATGCTTGGAGATTGATATTATTAATAACCTTCATGCAAACAATGAATGATTTCCCCCATTTTGAAGCAAATGTCAGTCTACATGTTTTTTTTTTCATTCTTTCGAAAGAAGAGATAGGATCGTCCATTAATATGTGAAAAAATTCCAAAAGGGATCAGATTTGCACAATCAAAAGAGATTCAAGGGATGATGGCAAAATTGCTAGCCGAAACTGTAGAACAAATTTTGGAACTTTACCATTTTAAATATATAAAATATCCATACCTTAGCCAGATATGAATCTGAGAAATATATGTCTCCAAAGTGATCTTGCCAAGCCAGCTGAAAATAAGAAAAGAATTTTCTTATATACTCTAAATTTTAAAAAATCACACCAATGTAACATTACGATATCCATAATCTTACGCAAAGAGGGTCAACGAGTAATTTCTTAGATGCTGAGTGAAATTTCTCAAGCAAATATAAACACTGCAACCAAATAGAAACAAATCATAGTCAGAGAAATTTCATATGCCACTGTATAGACTGCTTTTGGTTTAAAAAGCTATAGTTACTCCAGAATGCGCACGTGATGGGAATCCATGATGTGTAAGGGTGCACTTTATTGTAAGAAATTTTGTCCAGCTTGTAAATGTACTCATACCACAAATAGCCAACCTGTGGCATAACATGAAAAAATTAGCACAACATTACAGTAGAGGTCTTTGTTGCTCTTCATGACACATCTTCATCAACATAGCTGACACTTACCAAAATGGCAACTGTTGCTATGCTCGTCTTAATTGAAACCTTCCGCCTAGTTTCCATGTCTTCAAGTTTCTCCATCCACCTTTCAACCTAAGGTGGAAAGAGATGGAGTAAGAAAACGGCAGAAATTGTTCAGATTCCAGCAATGTAAGAAAAATTAAATATAACCATTGGAGTGATTTTGTTCCACGGACTTACAGTTGGGTGATAATAGGCATATAACATTCCAATTATCCAGATATAGCGATCAAGGCCTGATCTAAAATACCACTCATGCAATAGAGGAAGGTTTGATTTTGCTGGTGCAGGATCCTTGTAGCCTGTAGAAATTATGACAATGATTAACATGTGTCTAGAACAAAATAGGGCGACCAGATAAGTTGAATGATTGATAAGATAATGCAAATAAACCACTAACCAACAAGGAATGTCAGAGGACTCCATATAATGTTAAATACACCTGGAACTTCCCAAATTAAAATCACCATCATGAAACAAGATGCGATCTTTATGGCCATCACTGAACCAATCTCATTATATCTGTTAAATATACCAAGTGATCCATAAACCATAAGAGTAAACAGAGTGTGCATGGGACAAATGTAATATAACATATAATCATTGTTGAGAACAATGCAACAAAATGCCACGAACAAATTCAATCTCCACATCATCTGCGAAAGATAATAGAAACAACTTAGATTAATAATCAATAGGATATTGTGGAGTCACATTTACAATAGAACATGCTATGGTATGAAAAGGCTAAAGTCAAACCTGAGCAAAGCGAGCAAGGCTAAAGTCTTTGCGTATATAGTAGTAAGAAAAGTTTCCAAATCCAGTCATCCAAACATAAGCAGCAATAAAAACACGAATTGCATTGTATATTTCCGATGCAGAAAAATAATGGTACATTAAGAACAACACCTGTGGAAATAGAGAACAGAACTCAAGCATTTAACCTGTAAAGCCAAATTTTGAAAATTGCATTTCAAAAAGAAGAAATTTAAGGTTCCATTTCCTTCCTATGACATCACTGTTGATTGTTTTCATTTGCATGAACTACTTGTTTGTGACAATTATAAAAGAGACCAAATCAAATGAAAAATGTTATCACCCATGCATCACCCTCCATGAGAACTCATGTTCGGCGTTTTTAAAAAACAGTGCAGAAAATTACTCCACGAAGAGAATTCAACATATTATTGAGTCCTAATAAGATCAAGCATTCATACCACTAGATTTTAGTATTTGTGCTCATTTCTTATAATATTTTTGTTTTACACTACAAGGAATTTTCAATAGCATGTTATACATACCACAAAGAAATCTTATCAATAAAAGCTAGACATTGATGAAAGAACAGGAAATACTGCATATCAAATTGTGGCAATATTTTGTTTGAACAGTTACCAAAATCTGATAGCTGCAATAAAAGAATGTAAACTAGGAATGGAAATCGCTAATTAGAGTGATGAAACAAGAGTATGCTAGCATATATTACAATAGGAATTACAAAATTATGGAACAAAACGTTAAAATTGAGATAGAAATTCTGCCAAGTCACGATAGTAAAACCTGCATCCATCCTCTCCATTCCTCAGTCTGATGCCTATTAAGGTAAAGTAGAGCTTTTCCTGAAAATGCTGACTTCTCATGGTGCTTCTTGAGAGAAGTCATAGCTGAAGCAATGATGATGATGATGTATAGGAAAAGGAAAAGATCCCGACTGTAACTCTGTGAAGAGTAAAGGCACAATAAGTTAAGACACACATGTTAAATAAAAAGGATATAAAAAAGGCCTGATAATTTAAGTGTTATATATTTCCAGAAGAGAGGCCCTGAAATAACGATAATGATAAAAATTCACCAAAAATTAGCTACAGAACTACAAAGATTTGATTTGAACTTGTAAGATCTTTATTTTATGTTGTAAACAATAGTTAATAGACACATGCCAGAAAGCACAATAACATAATAGTTATCGATTAACTACAAGAGCTATTCACGTGCCACAATGCAAACCCTAGGATTCAGTAGCCAATCTTTTGCAATAAAAGTTTCACATTTTAACTTTGTTTTAGAATACCTTATTAACATTTCTAATAGTAAAAAAGGGAAAAATAAGCAGTAAAACTGAATCAAGGAGAAAGGCATGGCTTTGGGAACTAAATATCTTACACTAACTTCAAATCTATTTTACTTTTAAGATGCAAGTACATACAAAACTACACTTGAGATGCACCACAATGATCAAGTTTGGCAAGCCATTTTAAGAATTGAATAAGAGAAGAACTAAAAATTCGAAAAGAACCTTGTCCGAATCAGAAAAAATATTTGTTCGATCACAAATATAGAAGTACACCAGGATTGCTCCAAACTCAGACCTACAAGCCATTTAACAATTTAGTCCACAAAACAAGCAGGAATCCTGATTTATGATGTAAGGACAATGTTAATCTTACATTGATTTTAAAACTGCACGATTTTCAAGTAAGAATTGCTCATCCATTGTTAGAAATCTATAAAAATCATTAATGTTCAAGTAAGCAATAGTTTGAAATCTCTCATAAAACAACCAAGCAGAATTCACTCTTTCTTTGACAACCTGGTAACATTTGTCCTTAATGATGAAGCAATTCTTGGTGATGAAGATTTTGACAGCCCTCCTTCAAGAAGAACCGTACGATCATCCTCCTTGATGGCTGCATTCCCTAACTCAACTAGATTGGCATCCGAGTGCCTGAAGAAAGAGGGAAACGAATCACACACAAATGAAAGATATCTCATGCGGTAAATTTGTTTATGATAAAATCATACTTGTTAAGGTGTCAATATGCCCAGGCAGTAGGAAGGTGCCTATTTAAATATACTTTTTATTTTAAAATAATAAATTATATATTATAAATATTTAATAATAATTAAGTATACTTTTAGTTCTATCATTTCGTAACTAACATCAAAGTACATAAATAATCCTAATATAACATAAAAATACACGGTGTGATAATATAAATAGGTATATTTCAGTAATATGCATGATTTTATATTGAATAATTATGCATATTTTACTAATATTCCATAAGATAGGTACCAAGATTCACAACAAAATGTAGCAATATCATATGTCGTTTAAGCATCCACCTTGATCAGAATGATTCATAAGATAGGTACCAAGATTATCAAAGACATGCTTTCAATTACAATTGTGAAGTGTAAGTTTGCACTTTAGACAACAAACTTACACTTTAGATGGAGAGGAAGACTTCTTGTACTCCAACACCTCAGAATACATCCATGCAACAAATATGGGTACAAAACCAAGAATAAATGAAACCTGCAATTAAGCATAAAGAATCTCTGAAAATCATTAACCACCGAGATATTCCTGTTAAGATTTAACAGTCTGAACAGCTGAATTTATGAGTTATTCATGAATCTGCAATTTTTTCAAAGAAATCAAAAAGAAAAAGGAGCTTTTCATTTCTTTATGGTAAGTACTGGACCAAAATGACTAAAAACCTCTCGACATTCAATTCAACAAGCCAAAACCTCATCTTAGGATGACAAATTTCTTTGGTGACACAGGCTTCATGATTCCCTTTTTACACTGGCTATATTTCACATAAAGGCCCTTGAAACTATTAGGAAACCAATGGAACGCCAGTGTTGTATTTACCAGATTTCAGATTTTCTCCCGAACATGAACTATTATCATCAAGCAATCATGAAGTTGTAGTGGACAATGACATGAAATACAATTCAAAATTTTCGATTTTGATCTTATACAGTTAAAAGAGACAGATCGATATTATAATCATTCACATTCTATCCCCTGAGTACCCTCTCCCCCACCCCACCCACCTGCCAGAACATCATGTACTAATTTATGTCAGGTCCAGCATCATCATTGAAGAGGGACATTTTCCAGGAAAAAAGAAAAGCAGATTTTCTCAACACGATCACCAGAACCATCGAACGAGAGACAAAAAATTGGCAAGCGAAGGGTTCAGATTTCACCGAAGGTGGCACCTTTGTCCCCGAAATCTAACGGTAACAACACAAACCGAAATCCCATCCAGCACGTACCTGACCAGCAGTCAAGGGGCCAGACTCCACCGCCATTTTCCTCCTACACACGCATGGAAGAACAAAGAAGCAACAAAAAATGAGCAAACCACAAATCTCCGAGAGATCCGAAATGCAACCACGAGAACTTTGGAGAGGGCGAAGACCACCTCCAGGACGAGAGGAAGAATGCTAGTTGCGAGGCGTGTCAGGCGAGACGCGGCACGGCACGATCTTTTATGAACGCGATGCGGTGGGTGGGGGAAACGGGGGTGTCGAAGGGTGAGGATCTTATCGAAGAACCCTAGGGGCGACCAGAGGAGAGGATGGTGGAGGGAGGCGCAGATCTGAAGCAAAAGGGGATGATGATGGAGCGGTTTGTTGGTGGCCTCGTGTTCCATATTTTGTACCTGAAACGACTTACAATAATGCAAATCACGCGTACGGCGATTTCATATTATTTACTTGATTATACGTAATTTTTTTAAAAAAAGCTAACTTGTATTATATAAATCTTACGAATTGTGCATTTTAAAATCAACAAGTAAAGTAGTACACCAAATAACGACAAAGTTGATTTAAAATTTAAACAACATTCACTTTTTCTTGTATTTTTAACTTTACGATAATATTTATATTTTTATTATCAAAATTATTTTTCCTATTTTAAAATCGTTTACTTAAAATATTTTTTTTACTTTCAAAATACGACAATAAGGTTAATAAATATATATACAATATATTAAATATCCATTAAATTTTTTTCGTATTTCTCTTGACTCATTTGTATACACAATATATTAAATATCCATAAAACTAAATTTTATATTTTTCTTATAAAATCGTTGAGATTGTTCGTAAAATTTTTCTGCTTAAAAAAAAGCCTCGTACGTACAGTGTCTCTGAGTTGTCCGAAATATTTTTATATAAATTTTTACGGGATCGAATATTATACAGTAACCAATTAAAATAATTATTTATAAACTTTCAAGAGGAACGTATGACGGCAAATACACATGAATCATTGATAATAGGCTTCTGTGCAGTCATTGAAAAATAATAAGATTATTTAAAAATGAGAAAATTATAATAGATTATCAGTTATGATTGATAGTTGATGTATTTCAGTATCTGGACTATACGTAAACCTACAAATAAACATTATAATATTTTTAATAACCGGTCTCTTTTTGCTTTTCCCAATGAATCAAAGTTGCGATCATATATTTCAATATCGATTACCGATTAATGTAATTATTTATTAGTCTTCGGAAGAAGACTTGATAAAAAAATATTAAAAACACATTTATGCGCGATCGATCCATAGAAAATGCAGTCGTAGAAAAACACACGATGTCATAATATTTTTAAAAATAATTGGCCTCTTCCCTACAGCTCCTGAAACCATTTTATTTTGAAAAAAAAAACAATGAAACCATTTGTTTTCATTAATGGCATGCGGGGTATTGCCGTATTGGTACCTGGTACGTTTAAGGTAGGGTGGTTAATTTTGGGCCACACTGATTCTAAATAATAATAATAATAATAATAATATCATTCATTTTCTTATTCGTGATATTTGTAATTTTCACAACAAAATTATTAATCATCTTTTCTTTGTTGTTCCTTTGCCAACCAATTTTGAGGTTTTATTCTCCAATCTGAGAGTCATTCTTTTCAATAATATTCACTGTTTTATTTTTAATTTATAAGAATATTTCAATATTAATTAACCACCCCTCATTGGCTCTACGCACCATCTCCTTTGCCTTTCTGTGGTTGTAATCATTTCATTTTTTATTTCGATATTTTCTTACTTTTTTTCTCTTACTAAATTTTGATTAGAATCTCTTACATCAAATGATAGTTTGACCATTGATGTCTTCGAATTCATCAATTCTACACTTACCATTCTTGTGCGGGACTCTATTCTCATTGCGTCGTCAGCTATATTTTGTTAATTAGACCGCTGATCTGGCTAGTACTGTGAATAATCCTTCTTAATTTAGTTTTAATTGCTTTGTTCAACTTAAAATTTAAGTTATCGTTTATTTTGTTGTACACTTTGATCTTTTGTGGTTCCACGTACAATTGTGTCATCTTTCGTTTAATTACAACCTTTACTTTTTTTAAAAAATAACGATAACGATAATATAAAGAAATTTCTGTTAATATTAATATTATCTATACTAATAATTAGTTATCCAAAATATTATATTAGATTATTTAAGTTTTGTAATTTTTGTTGTTGTTATTATTATCGTCATGTTAATAACATTTTAAATGTTGTTTAATGTTAATATTAATATTAACAATGTAAAATCGATTGATATTTATGCGGTAGGTTAGGTACGCACACCTTTATTTTCTATTAACGTATGGAACAAACAAAAGGGAGGTTGAGCCGTCGGTTGGTGCTTCGCCATCCACGGACGATCGCGTGATTTTCTTGCCGAAGCACTTTTTTTAAAAAAATAAAATAAAATAAAATCGGTTGTTGGTCGTCCGGTAATAAAAAAAAAACAAAAAACCCTCCTATCTATCTGACCTGCTTACGACCATAAGTCTTATTTGAGCTTGAAAGGTATCTTCTACCCTTCAACTAATTAATACTATTTAATTTAAACCTATTGTGATTAGGAATGAACCGGTTGTTTCAACCACCTGACCCGACTTCCTTCGTAAGTCGGCAAACAAAAAAGCAATAATTGTCTTTTTGCAACTTTATTAATGATCATCTCATTTATTTTAATATTTTAAAAATTTATCGTTTAAATCCTATCGTCTCATCCGTTTACGAATGGACGAACCTTTACGTAACTCCTGACCAGTGTTAATTATACGTTGTAATTGAGTTTAATTCCGTAATGTTTGTTCTATATTTGCGCTCCTTGTGTAATTAAGTAATCTTTATACATGGAAACTTTGTGTGTTTGCTTACGAAAATAAATTTACTTCAACTCTTTTCTCTTTGTTCCAAACTAAAAGAGAAAATGGGGAACAAAGAGAGAAGAAGATAATGCCACGGGGGGGGGGGAAAAAAAAAAAAAAGGAGAAAAGACGAAAATAAAGAGAAAGAGGGAGAGAATAAAAATTTTAAAAAATTATGATTTTAGAAAAATGGTGGAAGTTTAGAAAAAAAGAATAAATTTAGAAAGGAAAACAACGCAAAAAAGAAGTGTTCAATATATACTATATTGCGAAGGCATTGTTTGTCAATTTTATTTCTGTATTTCAAAAAAAGTGATTTTTAAGTAAATAATTTTGAAATAAGAAAAGAGAGAAAAATAATTTTTATAATAAAAAATATAAATTAAAAAATACATATATCATGGTAAAATTAAAAATATTTAAAAAAATTTAAAAGTAAGCGAACGATATGTTAAATATTATAACGCTGTTTTTTGCGCCGTTACTAAAGTTATTTATCTACCATGAGATTAGTGTGTGTTAGTCGTTGAAACGAACGTCGTCATTTGAAATCCTTCGCAACGGCATGCACTCGAACGACCGAATGTCGTTCGTCTCGTTTGGGATGAGCAGACCAACATGTACGTGACGGGCCGATAAGTGTAACCGACTATTCCGTATAATTTACTGGAGAGTATAAAAAAAAAGGCAAAGCCGAGTTCTCTCTTGGTGGAAGAAATGGAGTGGGGAGTAGAGTACTCGAGGTTCTTCAACTTCCCCACTCCGACCTCGTACTCCCACTCCCACGACCTCAAGGTCCTCCCCCGCTTCAAGTGCAGGTCCGGCGGGACCTGGCTCCACCCGTCCTCTGCCGTGCTCCGCCTCTCCAAGCCCCGCCCCGATTCCGTCCTACTCCTTTCCGTCCTCCTCGGCGGCACTTCCTATGTCGGTTACCCTTCCTTTTCCCTTGTACTTCACGTTTTCTCGCTCCGAGTACGCCAATTGCCCTGCATCCTCGGCTTTTATTCCCCGTACGGAACGCGCAAGTTTAGCCCGATCCGTCGTTACGACGCTGTTTCGTCCTTTTTGTTCTTGCGATTCCTCCGTGGACGAGTGAATTCATGAAATTCTCTTAACAGCGGCTGTGCTCTTCGCCTTTGTTGCAGGAAGAGCATATTGTTTCGAATCTAAATATTACGTGCCCGCAGACGTCGTGCGATTCCGAGTGCTCGGGTAACAGGACTCGAGTTTTGTTCTTCAGTTTCGCCGGTTGCAAGCGCCAGGCAAGCGCCATTTCTAACTTTTCGAGTTATCACTATCGCTTTTCGAAACAAAAGTCTGTCACTCGTCCATGAAAGGTTTGTCGCAACGCCCGACACATGCCAAGTCACAATAGCTTTCTTACCCTTGTAGTGACCTTGTTGACCGACATGAGTTTATTCGTTTACTTTCTTCAAAGCGTATTACATGTGAAGTTCTTTTTACAGAAATGTCAATGCTATTTTTTATTGGAGAGAGGCCGACTACCCTCTGACCCTGACGAAAGATCGTTTGTTATCTCACAGATTCAGAAGTTTGCCTTGAGGTTTTCGCTGTTGATGGAGATGGAAGGATTCCTAGATATCATTAAGGTATATCTTGCAACCTCTGCCTGGAAGTCCTCGTGTTTTTAATCTGTATACATTGACAGGAGTGCTTAGCCACAGTGGTCTTTCCCATTTCCATTTTCCCCCGTTTTTTTTGTTAAATTTCTGCTGTGGAAGGAACTTCAGTTGTAGTTGTAATTTTTTTATATTTTTTGTAGGAAAATGCAATTCTAATCCCAAATAAAATTCGAAATAGTAATCCATTTAGTTACTATGATTGATATAATTTGCTTTCAATTGTTTACACGTACTAGCATTATTATGTCGCTAACAAAGAAGCCCATTTCTGTATTGATTTTTTCTGTGAAATATCAAATCTGCCTTTTTATTTTTAAATATCAACAGAATAATGAAAGTGTGAAACCAGTATTCTTCTTAATTTTTGCAACATGCCTTTGAAATTGATTTAAATCTGATCTCAAATCAAAATAAAAAATGTAATGTTCTTAGCTTTTTGTGATATCTTGGATTTGAAATCTGAATTGCAAATAAAGATAAAAATATTTTCAATCCGGTTCTAGGAACTTACAAATACAAATAAGATTGTAATCTCAAAAAGAATTTGAAATAAATATCAATTTTGGTATCCAACTAAAATATTCTTTTTTTTGTTATTCCTTTGGAGAAATAAGAAGAGAGAAGAAGAATGGTAGAAGATTAGATATTGATGCCTCTATATGTAGAGGTTACATAAGGACAGCAATATAACTTAATCCATGTGGGATTAAACCCACTTAGTCCATGTGGAATTTATAGGGACAACAATACAACTTTATTGTTAGGTTTATTGACGCTGCCCATGTAAAAGATGGGCAAATATGATTGGTTTTAAATTCAACTAATTCATAAAATATGTTATATATTATAAAATTTCATTGTCCCTATAAATTTTTATTGTTAGTGCTTAATATCTTGTTCAATAGGCATAAGAATATAAAACGTTTTATGATGTATAGTTTGTATGTGCTTTTCATTAATTTGGAAAATGACAACCTAATTCTGTTGTAAAGAAAGTTATGCAGCCTGTGCAAGCAAACTATTATGATGAATGTGATTCTTTGGAAAATGTTAACAATCAATTTATCTCCTTCGCATGACACTTGACAGTTCCAAAATTCCAGTTGGTATTTACTATCAAATTCTTATGGTTTCCTGCATTCAACTGCTTATACCTGTTGGCTTTCCTTTCATTCAGGAAAGTTCAAAGGAAATGATTGACCTAGAAGTCAGTGCCATAACAAGTGACAACATATATTCTTGTAAAAATTACTTACATCCGATCCAGCAAAGGTGAGTTATTATTTATTATTATTTTTGACATATTTGTCTTGTTTTGGATAAGCCTTTGAATATGCTAAGCATACTGTTGAAACATAGAAGCACAGATATTTACTTGGAATCATACTCAGGTTAGACAAGGTACACAATGAGAGTTTGAATTTTTCTTCGCTTCCAGTACCAGATGGTAATTTTGGAAAGGCTTTACCATACATGCCTCCAAGTTTTACTGACTTGCTCATTGAATGCTCAATGAAGAAGATGGCAGGTACAACTCTCTCGAATTGTCATCATTTAGTTAATGCAATAGCATGGATTATTTTCATTTATGATGCCCGCTTTATACACCAATAACTTATTAAGGTTATTAAGGCACCTACACTGTAGCTTTGGGTGCCCGGGAACCTAAGTGGTTCCTAGCCACTTATATTAGTTTATATTTTTCATTTTAAAATACATATATGTATAATTTTTTATGTATTTATATGTGTATCAATAATTAAAGATACGTAAATAAATAGTGTAAATTAACTTATGAAAATATTTAAACAACAAACACACCAATATGTGGTGATGGCAGAGCTATGGATCTTTTATAGTCAAGTCATTATAACAGATTATTATGTGCAAACGGATTGGGTTTAGAGAATTGAGTTTTGTTTGGAGGAACTGGATACTCACTAAGGTGTGGTTATTGTCCTTGCAGATTTGGTATGGTAGTATCCCTTCACAGAGCTTTTGCTTCAAAGGAGGGGATTTTCCTTGTCTAGCATATGCCTATTTTGTGAAAATCATGAGGATGATCTTTGACATTTGTTCTTTAAATGTCCATTAATTAGCAAATGGTGGCATGCCTGGACAACCTTAGACATGAATCGAGAGCTTGACATCAGATCTATCTGAAAGACGTGGATGGCTAAAGGTCAAGAACAGGAGGGAGTCATGGAATAACCTCCCAAATATAGTTTGGTGGTGTGTTGGTTCAAGAGGAATGGTAGGACCTTATGGAACTTAGCTCATGATTATGATTATTTCATCTTGAAGATGGTTAGCTGCATGTGAGGGGACAAAAACTTGGCTTGCATGTTCTGTAATGGCTAATGTTCAATTGCTGGCATGGCTTCAGTCCCTTGTTTGGTCTTTTCGAGAGTTGTTTTTGGGTGGATATCTTTTTCTTCTTCTTTCTTTTGCTGGTTTCTATTCCGAAACCTCTTTTTTTTTTTCTGTTTTGTTTTGTTTTGCTTTGCCATCTCACATTTGGTTTTGTAGGCCTCCTGTTTTCATGATTTTAATATATCTCTTGCTACCACTCAAAAAAAGTGACGATGTTGTGAAATCTACAGAGCATTCATTCTACGTTCTTTTAAAGTTGAACTACCCAAATATAATGTTTTCCCTGAAATCCAACAACAAACTCCCATGATTGATCACACTGATCGAATGTTTAAAATCATTTTCAGTAAAGACAATTGAATATTTCCATCGCTGGTCCAATACTCCAATGTCGATACTTGATAACACAAATGGTTACACATTTTCAGAAAAGGAAGTATCATTCTTCCATGTGACTTGTTTAACAATTTAATATGACACTTTATTTCATAGTTACAACCATAAGTTCTACAGTGAATTTGATATACTTCAACTAAGTAAAATAGCAGCCATTTGGCAAACATTCAACCCATCTCTGGTTAAATCAAGAATATTTTTTCTTTAATACACTCTACAAGCATTCTTTCATGATAATCATTTTGAATTTCAAATGTAAGTTCAAAATGCATGATACTAGTACACAAATTTGAATCAAAATAATTTAGGGGACAAGAAACAATCATGTTGCATATGGTCCAGAGATGATATCCCCAGGGAAATAAAGGGATTGGCACATTGCCAATGTCATGAACAAAAACAAACTTGTTCTTGACCATGGAAGTCAACATCAGTCAGTGACATATTGCTGACGTGTTTCTTCCCCATTGGTCCATCATGACAAATGTCTGAATGTCGTTTATGCACAATTTGGGGTCATGTTAGGCTGCCTTTGCTGTTGCTTCTGGTCAGAGCTGTAAGACAAGCCACTAGAGCTCATTTTCCCTTGTCATGTTTGCTGGTTGTTGCTGTTCTGTTTCTGGTTTGCTAATTTCTGGTGAAAATTTTCTACATTCCATCTCTCCATCTCTAACACTTAATTCCATAAATGTCTAAAAATTAAATTAAATTTTTTCTAGATCTATATTACTATTACTTTAGCTTCTCCTACAAATTTTGTATCACAATTTGTAGTTTTCGGCCAATTTTTGTGGGCTTCTGTATTTAGCACAACGTCTTCCAACACTTCCATCAAAGTTTGGCATGCGTTGGTTTGAAAGTTAACTTTGATAGCATCAGTTTTCACAAATATGCCTTTGCACTGCTTATCTATGTTCGAGATTTTGGTGATGGTTGTCAAGCACCAAGAACAGATAGAGTGGGTGTTCCCGTGGAATGAGGGAGTGGAAGGAGTGCTCTTTTGGGCTTTAGCTTGTGGCTTGAAAGAATATCGGTTGGCCTAAATGGGAAGGTGGTCTAGTTATATGTAATCATTGCCTCATGAACTTGGCATTGTTGGGTAAATGCTTGTGGCATTTATATGAGAGGAAGGCTATCCCTTAGTTGTGGGTGGATATCATCCAAGGGAAATGAGTTCCAACGAAAGCCCAATTCTTTGCTTGGTAGGGGTGGTATGATGTTATCTGAACAGATTGTTTTCTCAAAGAAAGATGGTTCTCCTAGGTAGTTAGCCGTAGATTTTGTGGTGCTCATGAGGAAAATCAGTGACATCTATTTTTTGTTTGTTCTCAGATGAGTAGCCAATCATGGATGGGGTTGGATGCCCTTGGATTTTAGGATATGCATGAGTTTTCAGAACAATGGGCAAGCAAAGGTGAGCCTCACACATCTATGAAGACAATGGTTGGAAAGGAATAGCAAGATATTTTGAGCTGTAAGTCATGATGAAAAGCACTTCTGCTCTGAAGTATCTAAATGTGTGGTGGATTGGATGAGATCTTGGAGGGCCCAGGGAGCATTGGCTGATTCAGAGGTCCTGACATGGTTACAATCACTGGTTATCTTATGACATGATGTTTTTTTCTGGTCTGTCTGGTTGTCTTTCCTTGTTTGTCTTAGTTTAAGGCTTATCTCTGGGTCTAGTGGGTTTACTTTTTGAAGCCCAATAGGTTTTTTTTTTGGGTTTTGGCTTCTTACCTATGGTTTGTGTAGGCTCCTTTGATTTTTATCAATTTTAATATATTTTCTTGTTGCCAGTCAAAAGTACTCCATCATTGGGGTGTGAACTATCCAATATATAGCCAATCTTCTGAAACCATAGACTTTGCTTATTTAACTAACTGTGAGAAAGTTCTTTTCCATGTTTTCACCAAATGTAATAAAATTTTATTGATGAAATAATTATTGATTTCACTATTAATCTGCCAGTTTTTTAGCTGAGTTACAGCCAAAAAAACTGAAAGATGTTTATATGTGGAAACCAAGACAATTGCATGTATTTGAAGGGATTGTCGTCTTCACAGTTCATCTACATTGCGCCAAAAAAACATGATTTACTTACTCCTGCTTGTTCCTCCACATGCATTGTCCTCATGGTATATACTCGTATATTGTAGGTCAAACACAGGTAATCAAAGATACACATGCTAAAACCGAGGTATTACTTTTATTTACTATTTAGACACCTAATAGATCTTTTGAACTGTTCGCCTGGTATGTTTGCGTTCTACCATCACAGAGGTGCATTTTGGATTCGGCAGAAAACGGTACAAATCATATTAATGCTATTAGTTTGCATTGCAAATTACAATACTGAAATAGTGTGCTCTGACTTAATATTATTCCTTTGCTGAAGTTTCTCTTCCGGGTTTAGAAAATGCTCTGGAGCTACCGGTTTCAGATGTTACCTTGAACCCCGAACTTATGGTAATTAATAATTTCACTTCCTATTTTGGCACAAATTTAATTTCTTCCTTGCTTTTGGAAACTTAATTTGATAACTTTCTACATTACTGATTTAGTTATTCTGATACATGCCAGAGATACATGTCTGATGCGTCTTTCCAAAGTAAGTTTCTTTTAAATGCTTAAAGAGAATAGAAGATGCTATACTTATGTGATGACATAAGAAATGACTTTTATGAGTGAGTACGTTCATTTGCCATTTCATTCATGTGTAGGCAGTGTTGATCAATATGTCTAGAGGACGTGAATAACATTTTGTAGAATCACACCATTGATTGTTCAGAAATTTTATTTTGATATTTTAATCTATATTTAACATTTTGGGTCAAATTTCTCAATCGGTAAGTCATTGTGAATATGAGCTGCAAGCACATAGTGGTCGTAATCTCTTAGGAATCCCTTATCCATCTGCATTCTCACCACTAAGGAGCTGTTGGAGCACATCGATAGAGTTCATACCATCTCACATTATCTTAGCCTCCAAACTTTTCCATTGCATCATTGATCATTTCCGTGTAACCATCTTTATAAAATACTCCCAATTAATATACAAATGCAAAGGCTTAGGAATGCTTGTATCAGATGCATATAATTTCCTACGAATGATCGAATGTTCTTTAGTCAACATCATGATGAAATCTCCACAGAATTTGCATTTGCATCATAATATTTTACATGAGGGTTTACCATATGGTTCCACCTAGTAATCCATTTTTCAACTGCAATTGTCTTTTTTATATTTCAATTGTTTTATCTTTTTTCACATTTTATTTATTTTCAATTTTTTGCGACTGCTGGGGATGCGTGCCCTCTTGACAGTAAACTGCCTCTGGACCGCTTGGGAAGCGGTTCAGAGCTGTATAAAATTTTAACCTATTTGACATATACCTATCTTGGGTCTGCTGTTGCCAGATATGTTAACGAAGGTAGAGATTGCCATCGCTGAGTTGGGAGATGAGCTGGGATTATAGGTACTTTGATATACCCGTTGCCGAGAGAGACTGCTTGTTTCTGTACCGACCCTGTAAATCAAGTTTATTACAGTTCATTTTTCATTTTACAAATCTGCTGAGTTTAGAGTTGATTTAGGATTATAGCTTCTGTGATGGTTTAGCACATATATGATTTTGCCCATCATATTAATTTTAGAATGGAACCGGCCCTGTAAATCAACTTAATGTCCTTTTCCCCTTCCACAAGAAAATATACAAACTTCGAACCTGGGCTGCTATTATTTATGCACATATTACAGGAAATTCTATATATTTTCGGAAACTAAACTATTCATATTCCTGAACTTCTGCTTGATTAGGTGCCCTATCGGTCGGACTCGAACCATTACAAAGGGCGGAAGGGGTTCGGTTTTTGTTTTTGCAGATCATATGTCTTCTGCTGTTATTTTGGCATGCCGATTCTGCAGGTACGGGTAATCTTTCTTCCTGTTCATTAGGCATTTCTCAGCGTGGCCAATGACTCTAGGTCTGAAGGTCAGTTTAGATGAACTGCTCACAGATACTTTTTGTGATTACAAGTTCATATACTACAGTGTAGCTCGTGAACGCTGAATCATTACGTTTGACCCTGGTGTCTCATTTGCAAGGACACACGAGGTGATCGCAAGCATGTAACCTATGCATTCCTATCTTTTTCCGGTGCGTCTCGGGGTATAGCCGTAAACATTTGACATCCATCTTGAGTTTCACATTGTTTTCTTTGCCTTTAAAAATTGAGTTTCAGACTCACCATTACTCTGTGATACAAGGCAAACGTATTTTACCAGTATTTGATATTTCTTTACGTTATAATATCTACGCGGAAAGAGTTTTCTAAGTTCAAATATGGTAAGAATTAAATTAATACCCCTAATATCAAAAAAAAATAAAGGAGACGTATTTGTCACAATTATTTGCAAACTTTTAAAAATTCTTGACACCATTCACATCCTTATGTGTACTAATAAGTACTTTCTTGTACTTTATGCTTATTTGTAATTTCTTTAGACAAGCTTAACCTTAGTATATATATGTTACAAAAAGGAATGAAGCTAGACAAAAACAAAATTAATGGATTTTTTTTTTTGATTTTCACATATGTTTTAATATGCATACGACTATACAAAGAATGAATATTTATTATATTTTTTGCGAAAAAAGAGAGATCGTCGTTCGATCGTCCCGCCCTTTTTATTGGCAACGATCGTCGATGATCGTCCTTGGATAAGTGGGTGTCCGCAAGTGTCATAATTAGAAGGTAGAAAAGGACTTGGATGCTTTAGTTCGTAGATGACTTGGATGCTTTAGTTTTAGGTATAAATCAATAAATGGTCTGCTTGTTAATATTAGTGCATTGGCAAAGGCATCCATCGATCTACAAGGTCACATATATGCATGCATGTTAGCATATATCAAGCATGTAATATTTGGAATCCTCTTCGATCCATAACGAACAGCATCATTGATATATATGATTAATTGATCCGCGCGTTCATGTGCGTGGTTTCCATTTCCAATGCCTTGCATTAGCAATCCACTGGATAAATGCGAGGTAGAACGGGATATATGTTTATCCATCTATCCGGCCGGCCAGTTGATTATTTAAATTTTGCATGAGAGAGAGAGATTATATTTTCTATGGAAAAGAAGGATCGTTTGGGCGCACTTGCATGGGATTACAGATAGACTTCTACACCCGTTTGTTTGTTTGTTTATCGATTCTCCAGATAATTAATTAAATGTGTGTTCATGCAATACACAAGGTGGAAAGCCGAAAGCCCACGCAGCATGAGCCGATGCTGCTCGATTAATTTATTAATTAACTATCATGCATTTGCGTGCTTTAGAATAATTTTAAATTTTTAATTATTTACGCTTTTTGCAATATATGAAATGACAAAAGCAAGCAATAATAGGCGTTTCACGTGTTGCAACCTCACCTCGGATGGCCATATATATATACATGGCAATTCTTTTCATGCCTCCATGCGATCATGCTCGCACGGCATTATATTAGTTGTTATTTCGCTTTTGCCTATCCTTTACTTCAACTATATATATATATATATGTGTGTAGATAGATGATTCTCCAAAAATCATGTCTTTTTTATTAACATATATATTTTTCTAATTTTTCTCCACGCGTAATTAAAATTAAATCACCGACATGAACACAATTTTCTATAATATAATATTCTCTGGTTAATTGTGCGATATATATGTACGTAATTAATTTTCATACCATACATGTCTTAAAAAACAAAAAGCTTATATCAAAGAAATGAAAACTCTTGTTGTGATCGATAAACAAGAGCACATGCAACAAGAATGTTGCTGGAATTAATTAATGCAAACTTTACAGATAATCTTGATTACCTATAGCCTTGCTCGATGATGGTCAATTAACAGATCGAGATGCATGCACACTAAATCCATAAGCTCGATCTAATTAGCGGAGTGGGAGAAATTGAAAATATTGATTTCCTCTCCTTAATGTCGATGGAGTTGAATGAATTAGCACTACAGGGAGAGTAGTTAGAGAAATATTGATGGAGCATTAAGTCTTATTAATTAGATGAATACCAAGGGATCTTTTTCTCAAAATCCAGTATAAGTATTTTTGGGTGACATGATGGTGTGATTCATACATTGTGAAAATGGATTAGGGTGAGAATGATGACCGTAGAACAAAGAGGTTTTTTTTTTTTTTTTTGGCTGTAGAACAAAGAACTTGAGAGGAAAAAGTCCTTTAGACTTAGGATTCTGGTAAATTATAATGGTCTACTAGAAAAAAAAATAACAATCAGGATTAAACTTGATAGGTGTAAGGTTTAGATACAACCAAAAATAAAACATTTCTTAGCACTTTTTTCATATGCATGGTAAAAAGGTATATATATAATTAATGGCTCACTCAAAACCCTACAGGCAACTAAAAATATATACTGTCTATCAAATTTACCAATTGTGAGGTGCATGATTCAGTATATGTATATATATATATATATATATGAAGATCATTTGATTGATCTGTCAAATTAAGAATTCATGATTTGGTGATTTTAGAATTTCATCAGTATATTGATTCAAATCAATACGTTGGTGAAAAATAAATGATCACACACCCACACATTTAAATGTAATTAGGGTGTAACATATCCATACTTTATCAGGAAAAATTGACAGAAATTAAATCAACCGGTTTTATACATGCAATATATATATGCCTCGATCATCATATATATATATACTTGTATTAATTGAGTTTTAACGTGATCCTTCTCATATATACAATATCTATCTATCTATATATATACGTATATTTGCACCTAATCTACGTATACCTTGGCGAGTGATACGTACATTCATCCTAATTAGACTTTGTAAAAATAGAATTATGAATTCGATCAAAAAATACAACACATGCATATAATTTTAATTTAAGGCTTCTTTTGATAACGGAATAATTTAACTTTAATAAATATAAATAATTGAAATTGAAATTAATTTTGTAAAATCTTAAAATTATATAGTAAATTATGAAATAAAAATTTATATAATAACGATAACATATATTAGAAATTTATAAAAAATTAAAACTCTTCGTTTTTAAACAAAACCTCCGCGGTTTAATTGTTAAGTTGACTTTGGTCAACCATTTGCATCCAATATTTTTTTTTGTGGTTTTTCTTTCTTTAACTTCAATCACAGAAACACATGTGAAAATTATTTTTACACGTACCTATATATATATAAATAAAATTTTCAGGTATCAGGAAAATTATGTAAAAAAATCGATAAATTTGACAAATTATGATTTAATTTGCTGCACTGCAGATAGATGAGATGGAAATAGGAAATAGGAAATAGGAAATAGGAAATAGGGTAAGGTGCAAGTTGTGGTGTGGGTGCATATATTGTCACAGCTACCCATCTCTTCCACTAGCTCACTAGTGTACCTGGCAATCATGATCAGGGTTCCTTCTTTTCCCACCTTCTTCTCCCTGTCTGCCGTGATCGATCTCCGAATTTGCTAGCTAGCTAGGGTTTTCTTCTTTTGCTCTCTTGCTCGCGCGATCGATCCCTTTAGTTGCCAGCATGTATTGCAATTTGATGTGAGGATCGAACAGAGGTTACTATCAAGTGCAGATCGAAGGCTTTGATCGAGTTGGCACGCACATGCATGTTTAGGCCTAGCTTGTTGGATCCAAACAGCACAACCACGGGTAGCAGGCGCGGTTGATCGATCCATCAGTAGAGACGACGACTCCGAGTACATAGTGCAGCTAGATCACCCAACTCAAGCAAAGAGTAGAAGCCGTCCCCGGCTCAGATCTGCACAGGTAAGACCAACTGATCGAGATTTCGATCTTCTGCGCTAGCTAGCTATCTGGCTAGCTTCATATATATATATATATATATATATATATATATATATGCATTGTGTGTTAGTCGTCCTGTGCATGCACCATCGATCCCTCCCATCTTTCACTCACCCAGCTGCTACCTTTGAGCTAGTACATGTGTGCGGTTTTTCAGATTCCACATCAATTATTAATTTCTTCCAGTGCTGTTTTGGCTTTAGGGTTTTTGCTACCTAGATCTATCCTTGTGTTGGTTAATTACCCTTCAACTGAAGGGGCCGGCCGGGGATCGTAAAACAACAACAACGAATTAACCCGGCCATCTTCCCCGGCCCGTATATATGTATATATATGTGTGTGTGTATAATATATGTATCATGGGATGGATCATCAACTTTAAAAGTGAAAAAAAGTGATTTTCAGGTAAATAATTTTAAGATGGGAGAAGAAAAAATAATAATTTTAATAAAAAAAATTAAAAAATATAAATATAAATAATAAAATTAGGAATACTTTTGAAAATTAAAAGAAAAGAAAGTTCTCTAGTTCGTCACAACTCATATAGGGCCTGGAGAGGAAGGAGTAGTTAGGATGATTTATTAAAACCTTCCATACATACATACATACATATATATATATATACACACACACTGCGACGTATATAAGGCAAATTAAACCTAATTTTTGGTGATCAATAATGCTAACGCACGGTCGTGTTCCAATCTAGCCAATTCCTGATCATATATATTCGTGATGCAGCTAGTAGGGTAGTACTTGTCGATCCTCTGCTAGCTGCCGTTTGCTGTTGTTGTGCAGATCGATCGATCGAGATATAATTAATCGAGATCGAGCATCTATACATATTAAATTATATAGATAAATATGATAATGGCATCTTCAAGCTCGTCTCCTTGCGCTGCCTGCAAGTTGCTGAGAAGGAAATGCCTGGTGGGGTGCATCTTCGCACCCTACTTCCCGCCGGAAGAACCGCACAAGTTCGCCAACGTGCACAAGATCTTCGGGGCCAGCAACGTGGCGAAGCTGCTCAACGAGGTGCTCCCCCACCAGCGGGAGGACGCGGTGAACTCCCTCGCCTACGAGGCGGAGGCACGCATCAAGGACCCCGTCTACGGCTGTGTCGGTGCCATCTCCGTCCTCCAGACCCAAGTCCACCACCTCCAGAAGGAGCTGGAGGCAGCCAATGCCCATCTTCTCCGCTACGCCACCAACATGTTGTTGCCGCCACCCTTCCCTCCACCACCGCCTGTCGTCCTCGGTGGGGGCCTGGATCAGCAGTCCGGGGTTAGCCGGCAGACGAGAATCATTGGCCACGGCGGCGGAAGTGGCGGTTATCATTCCGCTGCTACTCCCACTACTCCCACTGCTACCACCGCCATCGATCCCGCAACACCTTGCCATTTCCATTAATCAATTCCATTTCCATATATATATCGATCCATCGTCACAAAACTTCGTCAATATATATATATATATATATATATATGCGTGCGCATGTGTTAATTTCAAGTACATGTTTGTGATATATAATAGAATATATATATATCGTATCCCGCGCTGTATACATATAATAATAATAGTGGTAAGCATAAGTGATAGTTTTAATTAACAGAGTCGAAATATGGGAATGGGATCACGAGCTAGGTGAAAGCGGTTTTCCTCGAAACAATATAGTTAGTGCCACTTTCACGTGTTTATACATGTTTTAAAAAGCGCAAATCGTATTTGATATAAGTTTTAGGGCGGCATGTGGTGGGTCCTGACGTTGCGTGTGCGGATGCATATGATATCCGTAAAGCTGACGGCGAATGGACAGCTTTAATTTTGTTGACCATTGCAGGCTAGCGGAGCCCTGGCACTTGCCGGGCTACACGGCCATGCCCCTCCTTGGGGTTCGCCGATGTGCGCGTCCCTCCCTCCATCGCACGTGGTCTGCCGTGGTCAGAACCAGGAATGGGAACCCTCGCGCCCGTGTTCGTCGTAATCCGCCCTACCGACCTCCACCTGCGGCGAGGTGGTGTACGCGGTTGCAGGTCACACACATCGTATTGGAACTATCGGTGGATAGCCAAAGTCCAGTTTTCTTTTGTTTCGACTTTAGCGTGTATCTGTGTGGATATTTATCGGTACGTAATTATATTTTTCATTTATTAAATATAATTTTTAAAAAAATATTATTATCATAATTTTTTTAAAATATCATTATTATATTAATATAATAAATATTATTAATTATTCTATTACATATTTTATTTATTATTTATCATAATTTTTTTTTAAAAATCGTATTATTATAATAAATACTATTTTACATATTTTATCTATTATTCATCGTAACTTTAAAAAAATACTATCATCTTTTTTTTAATTATAAAAACGTATAATTTTTAAAAAATCGTACAATTATATATATATATATATATAATTTTGATTTTATTTATTTTATTATTCTTATTTTCACATTCTTCACCATTTTCGGAATTTAAAAATATAAGCAAACAATACCAAATGCATGACGAAATTAGTAGTTGATTTACGATACCCTAACTTACATACTTACTAAAACATCGATTATGTTGAAATTAAGCAATTTTATCAGAGTTCCCCTAAAACCTACCTAACAACCAATGCTCTTGTTTATTTTTTCATTTCGAAATCAACCGAAGAAAATACATTCCACGTAATGTACGTTCCTTTGTACGCGCTACTACTCAACTTATTTTTACTAAACTTTTGGATTGATTATTAACGTTAATGTTAAATAATGTTTAAGTTAAGATCCTTCACGAAACTTTTACATATTTCGTTTCAATTTTACGAGCTCTGGAAAGTTCAGTTCGAGCGCGTATATTTGCCATTTGATGTTTAATTTAAAATATAAATAAGAAGAAAAAAAAAACCCATCGTTGCTTCGTTCACTGCTTAAACTTGACGGTACGCCTGCGTATGGCTCTCCGATAGATCATCATACAACGCGCGAGTAATTTGCAGGGCGGCAGAAGGAAAAGGAAAAGTGAAAAAAAGCGGGTATAGAGTTCGACGGAGCGAGCGGCTTCGGGCTCAGATCCTTCCTTCTTCGTCCCGTTCCCCATCCCTCGCGTCGCGGGACATAGCAGATTCGATACCGAGGAATGGCAGGGGAGGAAGAAGGTCTAGGTTTCTGAGATCCCTCCCTCCCTCCCTCCCTCCCTCCCTCCCTCATTTTCCAGATCTCCTCCCGACACATCGCCGATGGCGGGTGCCGTGTCGGCGATCTTCCTCCTCGACATCAAGGGGCGGGTGCTGGTGTGGCGCGACTACCGCGGCGACGTCTCCGCCTTCCAGGCCGAGCGTTTCTTCACCAAGCTCATCGAGAAAGAGGTGATCCCTCGTTTTTGTGAACTGTTGGAGTTACTTGATTTCGGTTCGTGCGAGTATCGCGCTGATTTGTGGCTTGCGTGTCTGTTACAATTGTTTGGGATGTAGGGAGGGATTGCGTTTGAATTTTTTTCGGATAATTGAAAGAGTCGAGTTTGTGTCTGCAGGGTGATCCGGAGTCCCAAGATCCGGTGGTGTACGACAAAGGTGTATCTTACATGTTTATACAACATAATAATGTTTACCTCATGACCGCAACGAGGCAGAACTGCAACGCTGCCAGCATTCTTCTGTTTCTTCATCGAGTCGTTGAGGTAGGGACATTCTTTTGTTGGTCCTTCCTCATGAATTCCCCAAAATTATGGTTGTATTATTTCTCCAACGACTCAATGCAGGTTTTTAAACATTATTTTGAGGAGTTGGAGGAGGAATCCTTGAGAGATAACTTTGTTGTGGTGGTGAGTAGAACACACTTCGGTCTATTATCTGTTTGGCCTCAGTTTGCAATGGATTTAATTGTTGGTTTTTCTGTCTACACAATTTCCCCATTTACACCTATTCTTGCAGTACGAGCTACTAGATGAAATCATGGATTTTGGCTATCCTCAATATACGGAAGCAAAGATTCTTGGTGAGTTCATCAAGACTGATGCATATCGAATGGAAGTCACACAAAGACCTCCAATGGCCGTGACAAATGCTGTGTCATGGCGTAGCGAGGGCATATACTACAAGAAAAATGAAGTAGATTATTCCTCTAATTTTAATGGTATAGTTTTCTTATCTTTGCTGCTTGTGAAATACTAATATAAACATTCTTATATTGTCTAGGTTTTCCTGGATGTGGTGGAAAGTGTCAACATTCTTGTTAACAGCAATGGGCAAATCATAAGGTCTGATGTTGTGGGGGCTTTAAAAATGAGAACATATTTGAGGTGCGCCATTCTCATATTCCTCTCTTAAACATGCATTAGCAATAATTCAGCATATCATGATCTATGTTGTTTTGCATGCATTTACCATGTTGCTATCAATTTTCTCACTTTCTGCATCTACTTCCGTTATGCACTTATTAATGACATTCAGGCCATAAAGGCACATCCTTAATAATCAGTAATTTTCGTTGAAGCCTTCAGTGCGTGTGACATCTGTAAACACAATGTGATTACCAAACTACGAGAGTAATTGTAGCTGCACTGCAACGCCTAGGTCAACAGATTGATAATATCAGGATAACATTGATGAATCATTGACTATGCAAACGATGTTCAAAATTGTGGATAACAATTGGCCTAGCTGAATCAGTGCAACAGCAACAAGAACCAATGCCTTAAATCATATTTTGTGGGTTTGTAGTATTCTTGTTGTTTGTTTCATTTGGTTTGATGTACTTTTTATTGTTTAGACAACTCAATCCAGTGGAAGAAACCATAGAGATTGTAACATTAATATACAGACCTTGCAATTCATGGGTGATGGTTGGAGTTTGTTCGAGGGGTGAATAGGTTATAAAAATGATTGACCTGTAAGGTTAATCAAAAGAAAAGGAAAACAAAAAACATGCAATGATAAAATATGGAAGTAAAGTTAAACTTCTTCCCAGCAAAGGAAGAGTTCACTGGCGTGGTGAGCATCAGCATGCTGATTAAAAATATCATTCCTCCTTAGCCTTATACTCCAGCACACTGCATGTACCAATGACAGCATTCTGTGCTTTGTTTAGAGTCTCTCCTCTTAATGATATCGATAATTTTCCTGAGGAATGCTTCATTGTCCCGAAATTACATCCCATCCATGAGAACCATTGGAAATAAGTAAATTCACACCTGTCTATTTAGCTTGCACCCAAAGAAAACATAATTCCACACAGGTATGCTTGGTTCACACCTAAAAAAAGGTTGTTCACAATTCTCAGCTTCTCTCTGTTAGAAAACACAAAAAATATCTGAGGTTGCCATTTATTTACTCTGACATTCTCTACCAATGAGTCACTTGCGCATGAATAACCACATGAAGAGCTTGACCTTTGGAGGCAATTTGGTTGGCCACACAAAGTTTATATGGGCTCCAACAGAGCATCCCCATTGAGAGATCCTTGAAGCACTTTTGACTAAAAAAAACACTGATTTATCTCTGGTCCAGATAATAAAATCCTCATCTGAATGCTGGATAAAGCTGGAGTAGAGTTTGTAGAACTTTCTCCATGTCCACCACCTTTGGTGGCGAAGTGAATTGCAAGATGTGTCTTTTTTTTAAGCTATGCCTGGTAAATCATTGTCTGTTACTCAAATGTCATCTACATATACTGCAATAATAATATGTCCAGTCTCTATGCACCTAACAAAGATAGAATGACTTGTCTGGCACTTGGTAAATCCTCCTTGGATAACCACTTTACTAAACTTGTGAAACTATGTCTGGGAACTCTGTTTGAGTCCATAAATCACCTTTCTAAGAAGGCACACCATCTACAAGTGATTTACAACATATTTATATAATGGGACATTTACACAACACCCCTAACTATATAAGATGCAACTCTAACATAAAACTATTTGAATACTTCTCATTTATGGCATTATTTAGGTCTTATAAATGTCGTTGTTTTTGGATTGAGTGGGTTTGTAGGACCATAGGCCATTACCAACTCTCATACCACCTAGAAATGTGAGACATTCAACTTAAAAATATTTGTTTTGTAGGAACATAGGTTCAAAAGGCCATTACTTGGCTACATATATGTGCAAGCTTCCTTTCATAATTTCAATGTGCAATTATTTTAGTACTTACTCTCACACTTATGTCCTTTTTTCTTAAACATTGCAAGTTCCCTTTTTAATTAAGTAGAAGTGTGGGTAGAGTTATCAATGGGCTGTGTTGAGGGAGTTAGACCTAGGCATTATTTATGTTGAGCCATGCTATATGAAGGGTGGAAGGAGGTGGCTCAAACATGGCTCATGGCCCATGGTTCATTTGTGTTGTGTTGGTCAATGGCATGGTTTGTCCATATTGAATTATGCTGAGTTGTGCTTTTAGTATACCGAATTGTAAAATTAGTATGTCAAACACGAAAAATTGGTATGTTGGTTATATTAATTATATGCCAAAATCTAGACCAGACTTTTCTTTGTCATAATTTTGTTATACTAAACTATATATTGGTATGCTGAATTTGAGACAAAAAATCAAGTTTTTGGTAATCAACTTAATATACAAAACGTTTATTTGATATGCCAAAAATTAGACAATGAGTTTTTCTATCATGATTTTGGCATATTGAAGTTTATATTGGTACGTTGAATTTATTCAATTCATTGAAAAAATACTATAGAAAATATAACAATTCAATAGCTTATCATTCAGTCATTATATTTCTAACTTTTTGAAATATAGAGACTCTTTTGTTTTATTAATAAAATCATAACAAACCATCATACATCATTAGATATTTACATTTTTGAAAAAAATTAGTAATAAGGAAGAATTGATATTTACATTTTATAGAGTGGTATATCAATTACATTAAAAAATCTCAATTGTGTCGTTTTAGCTTGCATGCCCATATTGATTTGTGCTTGCATGACTTGATTGCACCAGGAAATGGCCTAACATGACCTAGAAATCATGTTAGGTTGATTAATGGTACAGTTGGGGCTGACTTAATTGACAACTTTAAGTATAGGAACTTGTTTTAGAAGATTGTATTTGACTCTGATACTATATAAAAATGCGAAACATTTAATTTAATCAATTAATTATGAGTAGAAAGTTCTCTCTTTGTATATTTGCAAGTCCTATCTCCACTCTTACCGATGTGGTATTATTTTTACTGTAGGCTTTCAAGCACACTCTTAAGAAGGACTAGATATTCCCTAAAGCTAAGTCCCTTTCCAACTGGCTAGATGATTGTCCACGTTTCCACTAGAAATTTCCAACTAGATTTTGGGATCTTCTTTGGACATAAAGGCTATTCCAAATATCTATGAAGAGTGAAGTGAGCCTTGCTCTTCATAACCTGTCCTAAGTCGGATACTACCTCATGGCTGAGATGAATCCTCATCATAGAGCCCTTGGCAAAATTAATTGCTAGACGTGTTAGCATTTCAAGCAATTGGAGAATTAGCCCTGCAATTGTAGTTGGGAGACACTTGTAAAGAAGATCGTGTCATCTGTGCATCATAAAATTGCCAATCTGACACCATTTCTTCCAGTCCTACAACCCTCTAGCCGACAATTTTTCATAGCATCATCACACATAAAAACCTAAACTTTAACTCCTAAGTTGAATAGCAACAGTGACAAGGAACCTCCATCTCGTGCTCTCCTTAAAGTGGGAATAATCTCTTGACTTTCCACTTCAAATAACAGATCCTTTGGCAGATGAGAGAATGCTTTTAGTCAAGGCTAACCACTTGGAGGGAAAACCATAGGAATTGAGGGTTTCTAAAAGAAAACATCAATTGAGGTTGTCAAAAGCTTTTGCAAAGTCTATCTTGCAAAGTAAACTTGATATTTTTTAATATTGTCTATGTTCGGAGATTGCCTCCTGCACTACAAAGCCATCCAAAGGCTTCTTCCCTTTATGAATGTTTCTTGGGATGGATGGAGCAACTTATCCACAATTTTTAGTAGCTTGTTATTATGGATCTTGATGATGATCTTCATGTGGTATTCATTAGACTGAGTGGTCTGAAATCTCCAATCTCCTTTACTCAGCCAATTTTTAGTAACTCATGGTTACTTTGGAATAAGAAAAATGAAGATGTTATTAATCAGGTCACAGACTCAGCCATCATTCTTTTCCCAAAACCATTTCCAATGTGAACAAAGCACTGGTAGAAGCAAGGTGGAAAGAAGTTAGGACGCGGTGATTTTTCTACAGCCATCTTAAACACTACAAGTTCCACTGCACCCTTCAAAACATCTTCTAATAAGAACTGTGAATCATTCACAGATAATTTGTGCTGGGACGGAAGTCTCCAATGTTTCCACCTTGAATTTTCTGTTGGAAAAAAAAAAAGCAATTTCATGCCCACCTCCTCTCTCCTTCAAACAAGTCTCCTTTTACTTTTGTGGTTAAGGTGAAAATGGTGATTATCATTATTATTTTTGAGTGACAACAGTGATTATTATTGTTGTTGTTAATGAGTAATGACAAATGGAGTACATATTAAGGGTTAGCTAGGCATACTTGGTGAATAGATATCCAATAACTCATTAACTACAAAATACATGATAAACTACTATTATTCTAATTTCTAACAATCTCTCTCAAGCTAAAAAATATATATCGATTTTGTCCAACTCAGTACAAAGATTCGGAAAAATCTCAACACCTGTCTTTTGTGAAATTATTTGCCAAATTTTATGATGATTGGGTGTATGGTTTCAAAGTAATGCTTTTCATTACCATGCACATATAAAATGATAATTCACCTCAGAATGTTTCTTTTGTTTATAAAAGGTAAGATTGTTAATAATGAAGATTGTCACCTAATTTTCTGACAACGTGTCCATAAGAGTCTCAACATAAAAATCAAGCTTTATTCTAGTGACCTAACTTAAATTCATGTATGAATTGGTTAAGAAAAATAATGGCAAAGAAAATACTTAGACAAGTTACAATAAAGTATACTTATTAACATTCATTTATCTAAATATATACATTTCAGTAATACCAACTTTTTACATATGATCGATTTTTACAACCTAACATTTTGAGTTATAAAGCATATTTAGGCAAATAGTAGTTTTATAGAATTTTTCTTTTAGTTTTAAGAATATCCTATTATTTCTTAACACTTTAGAAACATTTCTTCAGTTCATCCATCATAGTATAATCCAATGAATAACATCCTTTATACTTTCACAATTGCTAATTATTATAGATCCTAAGTATTTAAAAATATTACTTTTATGAATCTTATGACCAACTAAATGTATACCTTCATCATTATTTTTATCTTCATTGAATCTACATTCCATATATTTAGTTTTTGACCTACTTAATCTAAATTCTTGGACTTAGGTATCTCTTTATAATTCTAATATAGAATTGATTATTTATTTACTATCATCAACTAAAGCTATGCCATTAGATACACTAGGGTATTTTTCTTTGAATTTTCTTATCCATAATTAAGATTTAAGACAAACAGTTATGAGCTTATAGAGGGCCCTTGGTGTAAATCTATGTTTATTAGGAATTTTCTAGTTTCTCTTCTTGTAGTTTTAATACTAATAATTTCTCTTTTTAAGATTTTTCTTCAAATCTTCCTGAAATTCGAGACTTCTTCATACAGATTAACACCAATAGCTGGCAATGAACAGTCCTTAAGAGGGTGATCCGTAGCTTGCAAAACCTATTGAGTTTAAAAGCTTGTAAGGTAGAGAAACTAGGGAATTGGCTGGCAATGTGGGGACACTTACACACAGGCACACATGGAAATTTCGTTGTGAAACAAGAGAGAAATTTCTAGGTGAAGGAGATAGAGAGAATTACAGGAAAGAGAGAATTTTATTGTACTTGAACTACAAATACAATCTTCGAACTACAAAACTCTCATTTCCCAACCTAAAGCTCTCATACTCTCTCTTTCTCTAGGCTTACAAAGGGAATACAACATCCTTTTAAAAAGTTTTTGCATGGGATACCACAATCGTTGGCCCTCATTTGCACAACCCTACGAATTTTGTGAGAAAAGAAAAATCTATGGAAGACTATTGTGAAATTGCACCACAGAAACTCTTCACTCATGCAACTTTGTCAACTCCCACGAAAATAGAGTTCTGCATGAAGTCCTCTCCCTGTGAACATACATGACCACCATTCTCGCAACCCATTTGAGATTCTTGCAAACCTATGCAATATCCACGAGCTCTATGGAAGTATTCTACTGAATGCTCATTAGATATAATGTTCTAAGACAGGTTGTGGAAGAAAATTTGGAATAGCTTGGAGAATAGAGTTATGGAGGTAAAAGGAAGGGAATCAAAATTGTGCAAGTGAGGAGAAACGGAAACCAATGCATGGAAATGAAGTGAAAAATGCACCTTGTATTGGGATATTTAGCTATGCTGGTAGAAGCTGTAACTTATAGTGCAGGTTTTACCTTGGACTCAATATCTATACTTGACATGTAGAAGTATCGAGTTGGACCACATCAACCTTGCCTATTGCATAGAATCCTCCACGTGCTTTCCTGTTAGCACAAACATATCCTAATATCTTAAAATGTGACTTGATCTTGTGACTCTCATTCTCTATAACATCTAACTCATCCTTGTCAATATGGTTTCCAGAAGATTAACTTCTGACATGTTGAAGTGCTGTCATATAATTCTATTATTACAGCTTCTTCCCACTTTGTGTGTTGTTTTTGTGTCCTTTTTGCTGATCGATCACATAAGGTGGTGTGTTGATGATGAATTTAGAACTATTTCAAATTGTATAATGCTTCAGTTAACTTTCTTTTTGTAATTTCTGAAGAAACCTGGGAGTTCCTCCGATCTGTTCATTTATCATTCATTTTGATATGTCTATTATTTGTCCATTTAAAAAAAATTTCATACATTAAAAAAGATCCATACCATAGTCAATGATGTTTAATGATTTAAAAAAATTATTAACTCTTTATTGTTGCAAAAATATGATGGAATCTAGTTATCAGTGGATTCGTGTGATGCAGTGGTATGCCAGAGTGTAAGCTTGGCTTGAATGATAGAGTGCTTTTGGAGGCTCAAGGACGGGCAACAAAGGGCAAGGCCATTGATTTGGATGACATAAAGTTTCATCAGTATGTAAAACACTTGCTTCCTGCTAGCTAGTCTTCTTGAGTCTGAATTTTTGCCTCAAACAGATGACTTTCTTCATATGGTTGACCTCACATGGTGGGATTAAAGACATTGATTATTGTTGTTGTAGATGACTGAGATTCTCACCTGCCTTTTTCCTGCAGGTGTGTGCGTTTGGCTCGTTTTGAAAATGATAGGACAATATCCTTTATACCTCCCGATGGTTCTTTTGATCTGATGACATACAGACTTAGTACACAGGTTTTGCTTGGTTAAATTTCATATTGGGTTTACTAGGATTAACTTATTTCATCTGCCAAATTGTTCCTTCTCAACCTCAGACGTCCCAGTGCATCTTGTGTCTTAATTCCTGAAACTTGTTCACTTCGTTCATCAGGTAAAGCCATTAATTTGGGTAGAAGCTCAGGTTGAGAGGCATTCAAGAAGTCGTATAGAGCTCATGATTAAAGCAAGAAGCCAGTTCAAGGAGCGCAGGTAACTCTTACAACTTACATGTTCCTGGTTTGATCCTGGAAGCTATTGGTCTGTTGCCAGTTAATATAATTAATTTATGGTGGTTTTCTCTCTCTTATGTAGCACTGCCACGAATGTAGAAATTGAAATACCTGTGCCTTCTGATGCTACAAATCCTACTGTGAGAACTTCCATGGGATCTGCTGTGTATGCCCCTGAGAAGGATGCTTTGGTCTGGAAGATAAAATCTTTTTCTGGTGGGAAGGTATGAGATTAGTCACTGCTTATTTACCTTCCACCCTTCTTATCTTGTATAATTATTATCACGGTTTGTCATTTTTGTTCAGGAGTACTTGTGTAGAGCCGAACTCAGTCTTCCCAGTATTACTGCAGAAGAAGCCACTCCCGAGAAGAAAGCTCCTATTCGTGTGAAGTTCGAGATACCATACTTCACTGTTTCTGGGATACAGGTTTAATGCGACCCCTACCCCATTTGTTTAAAAATCAAAATTTTATCGAAACATTTACAACCTCTTCGAATAAAGGAAGTCCGCATGACAAATCACCACGTTCTCGCAGGTTCGTTACCTGAAAATCATTGAAAAAGGTGGTTACCAGGCGCTTCCGTGGGTGAGGTACATAACAACGGCTGGAGAATATGAATTGAGACTGATTTAATTTCTCCAGGTCGAGAACTTTGCAGATGTGGTCCTCGAGAAGAATTTACATATGGAGCCTGGGTTTGAAAATAATTTCAAGTGACGCGTTTTTGCTCCAGAGCTTCTCTTCTCTTTTCGACATACAGTATATATACATTATTCTGTCTGTAAGGCTGTTTTGTACCCAAAAGAGGATTAGCTGTGCATTTGTTTGATTGGCAGTTTCTTTTAACAGAAGCTTCACTGCTCCACCTGTACTACTGAACTCCAAAAAAGATTTTTTCAGACAACGGGCAATATTCTTCTGAAGAACAATATATTTTTTTTTTTTTGAAAAGAAAGAACAATATTTTCGATGGGCTTTTGTGGCCGATATCCATTCTTAAAATGATACATTTTATGTCGATGTCTTTTTATTATTTGACATTTTATTGTTATACCCGCTCCCATTTATCCGTTTTATGTGCATGCATCCATCGTTACTTTTGATGCTGGTGGTAGCTACCTTTAGATTCCAAACTACCTTTAGATTTTTGGAACGT
Organism: Amphibolis antarctica; assembly: GCA_024699675.1. Classification (NCBI taxonomy): domain Eukaryota; kingdom Viridiplantae; phylum Streptophyta; class Magnoliopsida; order Alismatales; family Cymodoceaceae; genus Amphibolis; species Amphibolis antarctica. The sequence goes on from JAMKPZ010000125.1 coordinate 48,980, forward strand.
GTCTTCGGACCATTTACTTGTATGTTTTTACTTTTTAGCTTCCCTCCGGCTTTATATTATTTATTGGTTTTAGATTTTATGTGATATTTTGGTATAGATGGTAAAATGCCCTCTGGTGGAAAAATCAGATTCTTTTCCCCCAAATCATTCACATGTTTCATACATTTTTATATTGGATCATAGCTTCCCTTTGGACTGACCTTTTTATCAATTAGTTTGGAACATACACAGAATTATCGTATTTTGGTGTAATTTGCATTTGTCTATGTCATGTCAAAGATTGTCTTTTTACTTTTGATTAAAAGGAAAATGTTTTTTTTATCGATTTCCGGAGAATACACAAATCTGTTGAGCTTATAGAAAAATATCCTGATATTGCAACAATTTTTTTTAAAACATTCCATTTTAAATGCTTCTTTCATTTTTTTTATCGTATATACACATTTAAAATTTAAATAGTTTTTCGCATTCTATCTTCGGCCCTAAAGTGCCCAAGAGAAAACTAAAATTATAAATTATCGTTTCTCTGACATAATTTGAATTAAAAAAATTATGAATAATAAATGTTTAAAAAACAGAAATAAATAAATATTTTTTTTTAAAAAAAATACTGAATGGTAATTAATCGATTATACCTACCAAGTCATTTTCCTCCGATTCCGCCGTCATCATCGTCATCGCTCCCTCTCGTTTCTCCGATGGAGAAGACCTCTCACTACTCCCACCTCCTGCAGAAGACTCGCCTCCCCCAGCCCACCTTCCAGCGCTACGCCGTCGTCTCCCTTTTCCAGTCTCTCCAGTCCTCCCCCTCTGATCTCGACTCCGATGCCGGCAGGGACGCGCTCTCCCGTTGCCTCACCTCCACCTCCCCCACAGTTGTCGACCAGTCTGTCCGGGAGCTCTGCCGTCTCGTCAAGTCCGGACGAGGCCCCCTTGACGCCTCCCGGGGCCTCATCGAGCTTCTCGCTGCTCTCGACGGCTGCGACGCCCGGTTCGTCGACGTTTTCGTCAAGGCCATTGGCTTCCTCTGCCGGTTCAGGTTCCACAATGATCCGTCTTGGGGTGGTAGTTTCTCCAGCTCACCGCTGCTCCATCCTTTTGTTAAGGTATTGGTTTTGCTTCCGAGAAAACGTCGTACGTTCGATGGTTACAATTTGAAGGGTTGATTTTTTGTTTTGCATCTAATGTGGTTCTTTTTATCTCCAGGCCCTTTCATGCAGGGTTGAGTCCAGTGACGAGCTCATACGGCAAGTGTTGTTGTTTATTTCCCATGGGTTGCCAGTTGGTGTTGATGCGGTTTGTGAGTTCTTACGGCCTTTTCTTATGTTCGCCGTTCTGAGAACCCAATCCTCGGAGTATATGCCATTGTTTACCAAGGATTTGATGTCGTCGATTGCGGCGTTGTGTTGCACTTTTCCGAATGAAGCAGTTCCTATCGTCAGGATTCTTGTTGGTTCACTTCGGTTTTTCCCGTCGAGGAACAAGAAGGTGATGGCATTTTCTTCACGTTTCTGTTATTATTCTTCATCTTCCCTCATTTCTATTCTACCATTAAAGCGACTTGTCTCATTTCCCTCGTAACTTCATTGTTTCTAACTTTATACACGATCAAAGATGATTTATATGGCTAGCGATACTCAGCAATGAGCTACTAACCTTTTCGTAGCTTCGCGTTTGGATGGTATCTGTTTACAAACACTTATTCGAAATGATTTTTTAACCTACTGAATGTATTCTTAGCTGCACTAATTCTCATTTCTCGCATGCGTTATAATCATTCTTACTAGTACAGGTAACCCATGAAACTACCTTATCGATGATCTTATCGTGTAACAAGTTGACCAACCATGCAGAATGGAACAAGGCTCTAGGCCACTAGTTGATTCTTCCTTTTCTGATATATGCTTGCTTAACTGTGCATTGGAGTTTAGCGCTGCATGTGGTATACTCTGCTTTTCAGATTGGTTATATGCCATCAGGGCCCGCTTTGTCTTCCAAAAGAGATGCAATAGTCCGTATCACTGTATTATTTCCAACATCCATTGTACTTGATCCAGAAATCTCTTTTTCATGGGTGACTAATGACACCAAATATGGAAAAGGGGATCAGGTGATTTGGTAAGAAATGGCCTGGATCTGGTCTTTACCTAGTTGCATTTGTTCCAGCTAAGGTCGCATTTTTTGGTTATTTCTATTGCTTGAAGTGATCGTGACTACCAGCTGTATGACTTTACTTTTGAAGGCTAGTACTTACGATTCTCAAACAGTCTCATGGAAGCTCCTTTTCATGCTACCAGTGCATTGGTTTGGATAGCACAACTTCTTCTTTTTTTCAAATAAACGAAAAAGTCCTTTATATTTTACATTTTATCGGTAATATAATGTTCATGCTTTATACTCATAAATATCAGCCATAGCTTCCCCATGTTATTTTTGAAAAATGTTGAAAATGTGTGAATTTTTAATCACAAGTTAGCATAGATGATTTTCATATAGATTTTAGCTTCCTAACATCAAATATTTCTTGTTGTGTTGGTAATAATTTCTCAAATATTTGGCTTGCCCCCTCAGTTTGTTTAGGATTCACTTTTCTGTCTAGCACGTTGGGATTAACACATGATTGTTATTATTTTTCGTGTGTTAAATTTATTATTATTTATTGACCATGACATTTTATTCTTAACTTAACACTGACAGGAACTTAAATATCTCTTTGACTCTGCTACTTACCTGGTGGATGCATTCATTATTATCTTGAAGCAATTCAATGGAACTGAAAAGGTCTCAATTATCTATGTTTATTCAATTTCATTTGAATACCGTCAACATGGAAACTTTATTAACAGTCTTGTTTATAAAATGCATTATCAGCCTATTTTATGCCTATCCTTATATTCAATGGTGTTATAAAACTGTATATCTGTCTGTCATTTTCTCTTTTCATATCCTACTGCCAACCTGGACATCTTTTCTGTAAATTGTTTTGATTATTTTTACTTAATACCAAATTTAGCATTTTCAGATTATTATTATTTTATTATATTTTTGGATATGAGGTATTTGAGGGAGAGCCTTGTGAAGTAACCTAGAGATTAAGTTCCAATCTTAAGAAACAGTCTCTCTATTTATGGAAGACTAGTCACAATTAAACACTCCCTACATACCACGTGTTGCCACTAGCTTTGCTGTGCCTTTTTATTTGAGTTGAGGTACATGTAAAAGAAACAGTTCACTTTTCTTAGACATAGTTGTGGTGGTTGCTCACAGCTTGATGCTTTGATAATTGGTAGGATATTTTATTTCCTTACCAGTGTTTTTTACATGTGATATCTTTTTTGATGTGACTGCAGCTTGGAAAGGAAATTGACGGGTGCTTTGTAGAGTTACTGGACACTATTTTCTCAATTTATTTTGACCATCAAAAATCTTTTGAAGGTGTTGGTATGGTTGTTGAATTGTTCAGTCGTGTATTGGTACCATGTAAAGAACTTGGCTGGAAATATTTGTCCGAGTTTGTCTCTATCATGCTCTTTTTATCCACCATTCTCGTCCAAGTGGAGTTTGAACATGAACAACTGTCCATATTGAAGTTGCTGGTTTATTTAGTGGAATGGAAAAATGAAAGTGAGCATTTCCATTTGCCAATCACATTTTCAGCTATTTCTTTCTTACATTATTTATCTTATGTGAATTTTTGTAATTTTACTAAATAATAGGATCACACCATGATTAATGTTCTATGGGAAGAAAAAGAATTCTCCTTTTTATGAGTGTATAATATTTTTGGCAAACAATTTTAATTATTCACCATGCCAAATTATACGATCTACATTTTATCTTTTGTTAAATTATGGTGGACATAAAAAGGGCACCAAGTACTATTATATGAACACTTTGGCCTTGTTTAAGGAGAGCTCTAGTTAATTTCGAGAGTTGGATAAAGTTGAAGTTAGAGCTAGTAAAACAAATAGAGTTAGAGCTACGTAGTAATTAAAGTAGTAGAAGTTTATACGTTAAAGTTTGTGTGGTAATAATAACGTTAGAAGCTTGTGCAGAATTAAAGTTGAAGTTGAATCAAACAAGACCTTTCTTGTTCCTTCAGATTATTAAATTGTGAATTTTAACCATGACAGCAGTGACTGAGTTTTTGTTTTGGTCAACACATCTATGTCTCTGCATCGGTGCTTTTACACCTATGTACCTGCATATATAAAAACAATACCTGAAATGTTACCATAGGAAAGTAATAAAAATACCAACTGAATTTAAAATGCATATAAAACAGAACCATGAAAAATAAAACCGAAATTTTTCCTATTAAATTAGCAGTTAGCATACCATTCTTCAAGAAATACACAAACTTCTTTGTGATTGAGTTTTTCCTTTCTTCAAAAGAATAATGCTGCATACAGCCATAGATACTGAGCTCATCAGTAGTATGATTAAGTGAGTTGCAACTTCCTATCTGTACATATTAGTCATGTTTAATATTTTGTGTTAGGGCTAAAGCTGGAAGCATAATTCTTCTAGCACAGGTGCAATCATTGGGACATGTTTAACAGGAAGCATAATTCTTCCTATTAGTACATATTAGTCATGTTTAATATTTTTAGACATGTACATAATTCTTCTAGCACAGGTGCAATCATTGGAAGCAGAGTTGATGGAGGAATCAAACAAGCAATATTCTCAATGACAAGTGGGAAAGTTTCAAGTCCAAATGGTTTTCTACTACCATTCCTACAGATTTATTGGGACATGATCAAAGAAGATGCTATTGCGAATTATGCTTGATTTCCACTGAGATGGAGGGGAAGGGGGTACATTAGGTGCACCAACAAGTTTTTTTCACTCTTATACCCAAAAGTTGGGTATATTGAACATTAGCTACTTCAAACCTATTAGCCTACTCAATGGAATCTACAAGGTTGTGGCAAAGTATTTGGTTGAGAGACTAAAATCTATCCTACCTCTTATGAAAAGTGGACAGGTAGAAAAAGGTGGATTTTGTATGGAAATTGGATATATAAGAAGTTTATGACAATGCTTCTTGGAGGTATCTTGAGTGGATCATGTGCTGCACGAATTTTGACTCCAAATGGTATGACTAGATTGGCTATTGTGTCATATCACTTTATTCTGATTATTAAATGTCCTATAGGCAAGTTTTGGAGTGGAGGGGATCTTTGACATAGGGGGTCTATCTCTTTGTTTTCACTAGTGGTTGAAGTTTTGGGTTGGGCGTGTTGCAAAGCTAATCTAATGGTCTCATTGAAGGTTTCTATTCATGTTAGGTTGCTCGGAGCATGTCACATTTACAATGCACTGACAATACAATTATATTCTGTGATGCAAGCTAAGTTCAGATTGACATTTTGGAATTTTTACTAGGTTTGTTTGGTATTGCCATTGGTTTGAAGGTGAATTTGCAGAAATTGGGGATGGTAGGAATAAGGCTCTCAAGAGGAGACAGAGGCAGGTGTGAACTACATCAGGATGGCATTCTTTTTGAAAGAAAAGGCGGAATCTTATTAAGAATACATTTCAATCAAATCCAAGAGAGATTAAATGGGATGATTATCTAAAAGAAGGCATAAAAACTACATCCATCACAAACAACATCCAAAACATTAAAAATGGCCAATCCCTCAAGAGGATTTCATCCCTAGTTCATGGTCATTATTGAAGACCAGGTTGTAAGTTGTAACAGAACAATCAGATGCTCTAGTAATTGTTTGAATGGCCAGGAGAAGTCAGTGCTTGGTAGTTGTGATTTTTCGCTTCAATCTGTGTTTTTGCATATCTTTGAATCCCTGGAGCAAAAGAAAAACGATATTGGGGTGTTTTAGCAGAATTATGCTTCAAAAACTAGGTGCTGACCTGGATAGCAAAAAAGATCACATTCATACTTGATATTTGGTTCTTTTTTTCCCCAATTTTCCTTTTCAGGAAAAATTATAGAAATGTATTTTCTCAATGCTTCTCATTTTGTTACATGTTGTTTTTCTCTAAATGGCTCTGAAAAAAGTGATTTTTCTTTGTTGATGCAGTATGCTTTGAAGCAAGGGACGCATCTTATTTAAATGAAGAGATTTTAGTAGTTTTTCCAGTTATGAGCCTTGTATCATCACCATCAATTTCTGTTAAAGATACTGCAACATATCTACTTTCTATGCTTCAAAGACATGTAGCAGGTACATTGGTTGCAGTGAGGAAACAAAATGTGTCTGCCATGGAAATTGTCTACCCAAGCAAACTTGAATCTATCATTGAAAGGCTTTTGTGTCATCTCTGCTCCCAGGTAATTTATGATAATTTTGCACCTTAACAAAAAAATGTCTTTGTTCCTTTTTGGCTAATCGTTTCTCTGGTTTTTGTATTTGCAGGATCAATCTTCTCAAGTTGGTTTGTACCTTTTAGAATCAGCTTCTGTCCAAAAACCTGTAATGCTTTCAAAATGTGAACAGACAATGTCATGGATGCATAAATTAAAAGAGTACCCTTTCTTAACCAAAGGAAGTCAGAAATTTAAGCGTACCTTTCAAACACAAGAAGGTTTTCACCCAGATTTATCTTTTATTTATTAATTTTCATGTTATCCATTTTCACCATGTGGGCCTAATTATTATATATCAAGTTACATGGAGAACTGTTTTGCATCTTCATTCTTCAGCAAGTACATTTATGGCTGATCAAATTCCTCAGTGCACATGTACTAGGTGAAATCCTCTTTGATATTTTTAACTTATTTTATTTTCTGCAGGAATGCCAATGTTGCTATGTACTGTTGCCTCATTTTTAATTAGACATCCAAAATTTGGTTGCTGTGCAGTAGAGTCTTTTTCTGCTGTTGCTCTTGCCGATCCTAAAGCTTCCCTGCCAATATTGCTAACGATTCTCTACTATTGTAAAATTTTCTGCAATTCTGCAATGGATCATCAAGAAGTATTGGTATATTATTCGTTTATTACTACCTCAATCCTCCCCAAATCTTGAGGTTTCTAATATGAGCTGTGAAACATTTTTGAGAACCTTTTGTCTTCCAAAAAATAATATCTGCAGTCAACATACATAATTTTGTTCTCAAAATGTTGCCAATTAACATAAAGCTTCCATAAATTTACTTATTGCAGATCAAACTATTAGAAACTCTGCCATCACTAGCTTCGCATTCTGTTATGCTGCCACTTGTTGTTCAGACTATTTTGCCAATGCTCCATAAGGATACAAATCCGTATGCCACTTGCTTCACGATACCATTATCTTTTTCTTGAATTGTTGGCAACGTGGATCTTAATATTTATTTAATAGTAATTGATTTCCTTTTCCAATTGATCATATATTGTATCCTCTTCTTGTTTCAGTGTTTTGCGTGCTACAGCCATTCTACTACTTTGCAAGACCTGGATGGTCTCAGGGCGATGCTTTGTAAGCTTGCAAGTGAGAATCTTGATTATAGTTTCCTTCATGAAATGCCATACTCCTGAATACATATTTAATAATTTTAAAGTGTGAAAAAAAAATAATTTTAAAGTGTGGCTTTGCAATTTTGGATGGTGGTGGATAATTATCAATGCCTAAAATATTGGTATCCTATCAAGGATCGGTCCCCACCCAAAAAAAAAGAAAACATATAGTGGATTAAGGATCGTATTAGTGAAAATACAATATTTTTGTAAAAACAATTAAAAGAACTCTAAATTTCAACTTGAAAGGGGAGGATGTTATAAAAAAGGCAATGATGAATATATAAAAATACCTAGATAAATTTTCTAGATAATTATCATAAATTTTCTAGATAAAATGTTAATTAGATAGATATATAGTAATTGCACGAATGTGAAAAAACTTAAATAATGTGGACATAATAGAAAAATAGTCCATAATGTTAAATGTTTTAAAATATAATCAAATCATATCGAGATTAATTCCAAATTGAATGCCTTGAAGGGTTGTAGTCTTGTCCTTTTGTATTAGATATTGTCGAAACATTTGGTTGTGCATCATTTGTTTTCTCCATATCATGTACTAGCTCTATAACATTTGAGTGGTGTAACTTGTATGATACTCTATAACCCATTAGTAATATTTTGAATTTGGTATGTGTACAATATATCCCATTTATCATAAATGAAGTATCATGATGGTTTTTTTTTTTTTCAAGTATCATGATGTTAGGTTCTTCTAGGGGAGGTTGCCATAGAGTTGTCATCATAATCTTGTCTTTGTGTCAATTATTCTTGTAATAGTTAGAAAGGATCATGCTAGACATATTAGTTCCACATCAGCTATGATGTGATTGTACTTGAACCTAATGCACTTGTACCTTGTTTTCTCACTATCAATTGTTTTTGAGATGACCTTTAACATGCTATTAGACTTAAGTATGCACAGGACACCCGTAAGATGCTTGTGAGCTAAAAAGGTGGCACTATAAGTGTGGGAGAGTGTTAGACATATTAGTTCCACATCAGCTATGATGTAGTTATACCTGAGGCTAATGCACTTGTACCCTTTTTTCTCACTTCTAATTGATTTTGAAATAAATTTTAACAAATCATATACTCCATAATTGAATCTTACATCTTCTTCATCATGTTGACTTCAAGCATGGTAGTTTAACTCATGTGATGATGGATTTGTCGATACACTATTTGAGTAATTAAATTAGTTATGCAATCATTCATAGGAACCATATGTGTAAGGATCTTGAGTTTGAGGTGGTGGTTGAGATTCAGGATAACTCATCTATAAACTCTTAAAGATTTATGAGAAAAATGAATTGGATCTCCTCCTACTATTGCTTCTTGCTGTGGCATTACTAACATTTGGCCTTTTCCTTGTGTAATGATATGAAGATGGTTTGTAATCACGTCTATAAGATGGTTTGACTTCATGATTTTGATTTTCAGTTACATGGTGAAGAGCCCCTCTCCCATAAATAGATTGAGTGACCTCTAACTTTTGGATTGAGGAATGTCCAGTATTGTCATCACCGTCATCATTTGAAGACTTCATAGAATCATCATCAAAGACTATGCTTAGCCCCAAGTTTGAACTTCTTTCAACACCATGAGACTATGAAGAGAAATTCATATGCTTATGAATATTGACATCTAATTGCTTTGCAATGTGTTGGTCTTGCCTCTCACCCTCTTCATCAAGAACTAGCTTTCTCTTCAATAGGATCCATTCTACAATAGGATCCTCATTGTTCAAATTTTTGTAAATGAAAATAAAATTGATTAGATTTAGCCTATCATGATCTTTTCCATTAGTTATATGCTTTATACAAAGCTTGATGTTATAGTGAACTAATAACAAATCATTCAACCCTTATGCTATTAATCTGTTCCTTCACTTTATGTGGATGAAGTTGAATGTACTTCAATTTTTTTATGATCAGAAGTAGAGGTAGTATGAGAAAGTACGTTGACTACAATCTTTCTCAAATTAGGAGCATCTATCACATAGAAAATCCACCATTTAGTTGGAAAAATAAAAATAAAATTAGATATTAGTAATTTAGTATGTTTATTAGGAAATTACAATATTTTAAGTAAAGATTGTAATCACTATGACTACTTACTAGAGTTATAGACCTTGTTCTTTTTTTCTACTCTCAATTTTCAAAAGTACTCTTAGTTTCATAATGACATTTGTATTCCCTAATCTACTTCATCTATTATCAAAATTGCTTTTCTTCTTCCTTTCATCTCAAAATCATTTTCTTAAAAATTACTTTTTTCTACTCTTGGAGTGTGGGAGTAAAAAAAAGAACGATATCATAGTTTTTTTGGCATGAATAGCTCTAGGTTGTTTAAAAGCACCCAAATGGTCTTTTGAAGTTCTTTATTTCACTTGAGGCTTGCCTTTGAGTTTGATATCTAGCTTGATTTGATTGATAACAGTATTCAATGAATTGATAAAATCAACATAGCTACCAAATTCTTGTTCAAATTGGAATTGTGGATTCAAATAGAATATTATATATCAAGCAAAAGACAATAAGTATGTAAAATATTTAAGATAAAATTGGGATTACATATATAGGTAAATAATTACATACTAACTTTAAGAGAAACATCTTGAACCATCTCTCCTTGATGATATCCGGATATGCCTTTATGCTTTTTGATATTGAGAGTCACACATGTTTCTCTAATAAAATTCATAACTTCATATATGAAACCCGTGAAATTTTTTATCTTCATCAACTAACCTCAAAGCCTTTGAAATAACCTTCATTATGGCAACACATTTCCTAGCATTCTCTTAAAATGTGATCATTGATGATTGATGTGACTTACCTACCGATTGAGCTCACTTTTTGAATGCTTGAACCATGACTCGGAATTAAACGTGTCTCAGTCCAACCTTCTTTTAAGCATGGATTATAAAGTACTGTATAGTTGGTGGTGAAATGTGTAACCCTAGGATAAATTAAGTTACCACCCCATATTTCTGGTGACCTCATGTATGAAAGTAGGAATTACTAATTGTGGATGTAGTTGGTGACAAGTTGAATGGTTTTTATGGTCTTTCCTATTGGCTTTGCCCTTCCAAGATTTTTCAATATAAGATTATTACTATATGTTATGCATGGTATATAAAAATAAGGTACTTTATTATCATCTTCCTAACTTTCTTGATGCTGACACCATTATTTGTTATCACTGATACAACATTTTATGATGTAACCTTCTTAACAACATTAGAAATCAATCTATATAGATACTCTTAGTCTCTAACATACTCTAATGCATTGATGGGCTTCAAAACAATATTTCATCCACATCAAGTTGATGTTCTACTTCTTTGTGGTAGATGTTCATCTATCACTATGATGGTAACACTATACGTGAGTCACTTCTTCCTCAAGATATCAATTTCATTGTTAAGCTTGTTGTTTGTTAAGTTGAAGCACTCGTTCATTACCTTCAAATAGGTTGGAGTTTCCTCAAATTATCAATGTAATTGTTAAGCTTGCCTTTTTTGAATGTTGACTTTAATTACTTATTCATCACCTTCAAATAGGTTGGTGCTTGTACACCTAAGACCTAACCCTTTTTCGCAATTACTTCTACCATATATTGTAGATATGATTTTTTTTCTTAATTTATGGGGATGATATTGTAAAACATGAACTTTGGTACTTCAACTTTTTGTTTGACATTTACTCACGTCCCTCTTAATGCCCTTTGCTTATGTCTGTCTCCTTTTGCAACTTCATTGTCTAGACAGTCAAATCTTTGACTGTGTTCTAAATATACATGTAATTCTCTTTCTTTTAAAGTAGATAATGCTTGTGCATTATGTGTACTCTCCGCTGTAAATATACATGTAATTCCTTTTTCTCTATAAAGTTGTTTTTCTCCGTTCACCATTTCAAGTAGGTAATTATTGTCTTTGTTGCTTTCATCAAGAGGAATAGACATCAAGTATCTTTAACTCTATTGTCCACCATGACATAGAATGCCCTCATCCTCTTGTTCCAAGATATTTGTAAACTATTCATTCTTCTTGATCCTCTTACTCTTCTTTTCCTTTGTATTCCTTGGTAACTGGTTTATTTCATCGCTAATAATGGTAGGAGATGAAGGATACTTCATCACATTATTGTTAAGGGCTTGTTTGTGCACATTAGAAAATCATAAAAAAGAAGAAAAGAAATTCAAAACATTGAGGAAACAGAAATTCAGGAAATTTAAAAATTTTGAAGGCTGTTTGTGCACATCCTGGAAAATTATGAAAATCTGTCATAATTATGAAAATTTACTCTCCTTATAGGCACACATATTCAGAGTTATATGCATCATTTGTCACTCTTGCCAAGCTTCTCTATTAATATAATTGCATGGGGCTTACATTTATTAACTTCCAATATGGTTGTGTTTCTTTCAACTTCTGCATAACTTCAGAAGAAATGGATAAAACTGTTTACTTCAATTTTTCACTAATACTTCAATTTGATCCACTCAATATATTGACAGAAAAAGGAGAAAAAAAGACAGAAAAATATTTAATATCCTAATCTATCATATAATATATTTTTGTCTATCATGTATCTCTTCTATTTATCTTATTATGTATGAGTCTGTTGCAAGTTGGATGCTCCAACTTTAAGGGGAGTATTAGGGTTTTCAATGCAAGTGAGTTTAGTCTCACATTGGTTAGTGGTGTTTGTTATGAGTCTTGTAACCTTTATATAAAGAGGAATAATCTTTGTTAGTAATACACAATACATCTTCCACCAATTTCTACTTATTTCATTATCAAACTATGTATAGGGAATTTTGGACTCAAAAGCAATTGCTGAGTTTGTTTCTCAAAGGGATATTTCCATAAGCATTGCTTCTTCAGTGCGTGATGTTTGCAAACATGACCCAGATAGGGGTATTGATCTGATATTATCAGTTTCTGTAAGGCCTCCAAAGTTCCTTGTATCTTATTACCTGTTTTTTAACTGTGACAGTTTAATGAAGTTCTTGTTTTTTTTTCAAATTTTATTGACAGTCATGCATTGAAAGCAGAGATTCTTCTCTCCAAGCATTAGGCTTAGAGAGTGTTGCCTATCTTTGTGAAGCCGATGCAATTGGTAAACTCCACTTGTGGTATGAAATAGATGTGTTACTTTCTGGTTGTACTTTGCCACGACCAAATTTACCAATGTAATATTTACAATTTAACATTGATAATTCAATGTATAAATTTAGTTTATGTTGCTATTTTTATTGTTCCTGTGATTCATATTCAATGTGCTAATTGCATTCTAGAAGTGGTTCTCATGTCAATTTTCTTTTCAGATTTTTATACTGCATGGAATGCCATTGTGAAGACCCTGCTGGATTATACCAGAGATCCTGTTGTTGCACATAGGTAGGAGTGGTTGCTTATACTCTTTATCATTAATTATTTTTAGTCTCAAAGTATGAATTAATATTTTTGTTGAGGTGGGTGCCTATGTGTAGACATCTCTACTTCTAGACTCACTAAATTACATACTTGAAGTCCCACACATCAACTTAGGCCTTTATGGCCTATTTCATATGACAGGTTGATATGGTAGGTTGAAGACCCATTATCGCTTTCAAAGGGATAAGTTCCTCTCCTTAGGCTGGCAAGGTCCATTTTCTATCTAGCAATGAAAAGGATACTGTTGTGGGCCTTTAAGGCCCATTTACTTCCTTCCTCCAATGTTTGGGCCCAAAATCCCATTAATGGAATCATTGTGTGGTTGAGCTGTCTGAGTTCGCTCCTACCTCCTTCAAGGTGAAACACCCCTTGGGTCCATCAAGGCCCATCACCCTCCTCTCTCCACCTAAGTGAGAGGGAGAGCGACCTTATACCCTTAAGGCTCACTACTTATCTGGGTTGGGCCCAAAGGCCCATTTGCAATCCAGATAGGCGCAACAAGCATAATGTATTGGCTACGAACATATGAAAGACCTTTGACCTGATTCTCCATCACTTAGATGCCACATCATCCTAGGCGTCATGTCACCCACACTTGCCACGTGGTCATGTGTGGCACCATGTGGCATATGCCCCTTCACCTTAGGAAGAGCCTTTAAAAGGCCTTTCCTTAGATCAAGATGGATCCAACCCTCTAAATTCAATTTGATTGCTTGGATCTCATTGAATCTTGACCCTTGGATTTTGATGTATCTCAACTGTTGGATCAGAATCAAATTGATTCCACATTCGGATCATTGAATCAAAATCCAATGGTCATCACATCCGAACCAATGGATCAAGATCCAATGGTCATCCCATCTCAACCCTTGGATTTCCCACAAATCTCGAGCCAATGATCCAATAGCCCTCCATGAATTTTCCTCATGCATGGTAAGCCCCTTTACACATGGGCAATATTTTGAAATGTTGCCCAAGGTTACACACATAGGGAAGGAAGGGGTAATCAATCTCCTCCCCTTTTCTCTCTTGGATAAGGTAAGATTTCAAAATCTTACAAAATAAGAAAATGCAAAGACGAAAGGACATTTGTCCTCTGCTCTCTCTGCATTTCCCCCTTTGCTACTCTTACTTACAAGAAGAGCTCTATTGATCTTCAATGTGCATTGCCACTATTTGCTATCGTCCGTTATTGTCTAAGGGATCTCTTTGTTCATCCATCGATTGAATGACTAGCTTGATCGATCGCTCGAGTGATTGATTGACACACCTACATGCTAAACCCCACGTGCTTGTTCGTTCGACTGCTCATGAGCACCATCAGTTAGCCATCTTGTTCGTAGTTCGTGAAGCTACCTAACTGTTGAACAATGTAAACACGATTTTCTTAAATGCTCTTTAAGCTTTCCTCTTACATGAGTAGGTAGGTCACCTATCATTTGGTTGGTAAGGCTGGCGATGATCCCTAGATGGTGGCCAAAGCTGGCATCCCAAGTTTTTTTCCATGGCCACTAAAGTGGTTGAAACCTTATTTTGGGGAGGAGATGCAAAAGCGTCCACCCCTAGATTTTTGGTGATGAAGCTCGCTAGAGCAAGCTTCCTTCACTTGACGTCGATCGCCATCTACTGGTTGACCACCCTATTGATGGTCAATGAGTTGACCAATGGCTAGTTGACAAAGCCCGACCAGCTAGATGACCAACCTTGTCTAGTTGGTTGACCACCACTTATGGTGATCAACTAGGTCAATAATTGACCAACCCCTCCATTGGTTGACCACCTTGTTGAGTGGTTGATGTGTCGATCGTTGATCGATCATTGGTTGACCACCTTGTTTGATGGTTAACTGGTTGATCGACCACCTTGTCCCTCCAAGGAGCCCAACCCATTATTAAATCATTTTTACACTTAGATGCACAAATGCATCATATAAGCTAGCACTTATTAGACCACCTAGGAGGCTAACAAGTTAGATGTGTAGGGTGTTTAACACCTTCACATGTACCTGTAAAGCTTATTTCAAACTCTTTGGTTGGGCTCCAATGGGTTTTATCCCTTTAGGTATGGTGTCATTTGCAGACAAATATGCATCATACATGTTTTCCTAGTTTAGCTTACAATTAGATTAGGTGGTGACTCCTCCTTGGGCCTAAAAGCTTGTTCCAACTTGCCTAGGCCTTTAGAGGGCCCACCTTGCCCTTTTTAGGTCCATGGGCTTGGTGCGAAGTGTCTTGTGAGGTGAAGACCTGACCTAGTTTTGTGGTGCGAGCAAATTATGCAACACTATGTAATCAAGTATTTTCTAGGCAATGACTTGTGGTGCCCAAGCTCAACTCCTTGTAATACTGAATCAGATCTTTATTGGATCTGGTTTGTTATTCAGAAAAGATCCATCACTATGTAAGGTGTTTTTAAAGTTTTCTTACAATGATATTGTTAGTATCATTCAAACTTTCAGACATCTTTTTTATTAACTTTGTCACAAGTCAATTTCTAAGTTAACTTTTAGATATCATATTGTTGTTTAAACAATTTTAAAAGTTAATTGTGCTATTTATATGTGTTTTTTAATTATATTTGTGTATTTATATATATTATTACACTGTGTATGCATGAGTGTGTATGTATGTATAAATGAATGTAGTTTGGAATACAAACATATATTCATGTAGATGCCCAGGTGCCTGAGGCTGCTGCCTTGATAAGCTTGTGAATCATATTCACAAACTGAAACTGATACAAGAATCGTAATATTTTTTAAACAAATCCAACTTCATCCTTACATGGAATTGTAGTGAATTGTGCCACAAAAGGAAGCTCCTATGTGGGAGAATGGGAGATAAAATAGATCTTCACAAAAGGAAGGAATTTTGTGTCAGTGACCCAGTGGTCTGCATCAAGCCATGAATAGAAACAGCGTTGGAAAATTAGTATAGTATTTTTAACTAAGAACATGCTAGAAAAGTGAGTTTAAGTTGTTTAGTCAAAATAGGAGAATGTTAAAATGAATGAATGGTAGCATTTCAGTACACAATTTAAACAAATGATTGCATTCTAATAAAAGAATGGCATCAAGAATAAAATGAGTAAAATCATCTTAAATGGCCCAAATGTGTCACAAAGGACAACCGCACTTGTAAGGGAGGTAGAATCACTAATTTTGGTAAAATTAAAGGAGACATTGGAAGGCATATTTCTCAAGACATCAAGGTATCTTGGGTTAGCCAGCAGCACCTTGGATTCCTGGGCACCATTTTTTTGTAAGGTGTGCATTTTTTAGAATACACACACGCTCTATGTAAACAATATTAGACAATAATAATCTTGCCTTGAAAGAGAAGAATGCCAAAGGAGAGAAGTTCATTGAAGGAACACAAAGAACATCTGTAAGCTTACCAGAAATAGCTGCGTGATGTTTACAGGTAGTTGCTGGTTGTGAACTGCTTGTTGAACACTGAAAGGGCATTAGAAGAACTGCTGGAGGAAGAACATGTTGCTGAAGAATGGAATGGGGATAGAAGGTCTCAGATGGATATTAAACCCAAGCTAGGTTTTTCAGACAGCTCTAGTTTCCCCATCTTCTCCTGTGTGAAGACAGAGCTCATATTCTACAAAACTCAGTTGAGTTGTAGAAGAGATATCTCATTATATTATAAGTCTAGTCATTCATCAACAAAATACCCGATGTGGGACTATACTCTAATACTTCCCCGCACACATGGAAAATAGGCCTACGCATGTAGATTCGTTGAGAGGGACCTAGTGCTCTAATACCATGTGAAGATAGGGCCTATATTCTACAAAATCTAGCTAAGTTGTAGAAGAGATATTTCATTATGTTATAAGGTCAGTCATCCATTGACAAAATACCTGATGTGAGATTATACTCCAACATCTTGAAGAAACATTTGGATCTTTCTGATCCAGATTAAGATCCAACTGTGGTCAGGAAAATTTCATAATTCAGTAATAAATGACCAGGTGTGCTGTGGCAGCTTGGCCTTGATAACTATAAGAGGACAAATGAAATTACATGGTTATAAACAATAAAAAATATCTGAAAGTATATCATCTAATATAGAATACAGAATGAATAGAGATAAATGAAGAGAACAGATTAATTTTGTCTTTATAAACTAGGCTAAGGCATTGCACGTCACTACTGTTTATAAAGAATAACAGCTTTCTAGTGTCTGAGCTGATCTTGGTTCATCCTGCAGCTTATGTATCCTTTTAAGATGGGGTACAATGGATGCAGAAGCTTATCCTGAAGAATCACATAGTGTTGTGCAGATCTTATGGGCTGTTGCAACATCTAGAGATTCTCATACCGGATCGTTATGGCCAACAGCAAGGATTTCTGCCTTCAACTCTCTTGTTCATTATGATGTATCTTCTATTCATTCACACTGACCTCAGATCTTTATTTTTTACTCATCATATATTAGATCAAATGCGTTTGTGAAACTTACTATCTGTAATTTTAATTCCTATCTTTTAAGGTTGGATTGCTTCAAAAAATCATTTCCAATTTTAAGGAAAAGAATGCAGAGCTCCTTCTTTGTGAAGAGGATGATGAAGTACTCAACGCCTTGGAACAGTTTGAAACCAATATTATCAACTTTGAGCACATGTTAGGAATTGGAGCCTTTCTAGGTTTTATTTCTACCCTAGTATAAGAATATAAACTGTGTATTTTTTGACTTGTTTTCTTTGCATGCAGAACAAGGCGTAGGCATCTCAAAGGAAAAAGGCATTCAGCTAATAAGGTTGAGAAATTGCTGGAGTTATTTCCGCAAGCCATATTTCCTTCAGGTATTTAGACTGCAAAGCTTGAACCTGTGTGGATTTTTGAGCATCCATAGTCAGATACGTAGATGGAACATACAATCATTTATTTGTGAATGTTGCTCATTTCTTTTTTTAACAGATATCGTCAATCTATTTATGAGATTGGAGCCCAAAAATTAGTATGGTACAAGTGAAAGGGACAAGGCCAAGTTCCACACATACAAACACACACAGCATAGGGTAAACCATCAATCCAAGACAAAAATACCACCTACTGGAGAGGATTGTTCAACAAGGACCTAGTAATAGGCATTTCTCACACTAGGCATCCTACAACTGTCAAATCTTCAGGCTTTAGTGGGAAGATCATATGCTTTCTAATAAATCACCATTCTCTTCATGCTTGCACCTTAGCTAAACAGTCTACAACATTATTGCCTTTCTTGTAAATGAATGCACCTGTCCTATCAGATAAATGAAATAATCTCAAAATGAGAGTGCCTCTTAATAGTTGCATTTGCCTTCTTTGATCATTTCTACTTCCTCTTTAGAGTTTATTTCTACCTCAAGTCTATCTAGCACCGCATCGTTATTCCAGCATAGGTTTAGACCTTCATGGAGCGCTATTAGCTCTGCCAAATTGATTTGGGGGTTGCTGAATACTGTTCATTTCCTCTTCTTGCTTGAGATTCACATTAAGATCTTGTAGAATGTAGTGGTATGGTCTTATTTCGTAACTTTGAGAAATATGTTGGTTCTTGAATGACACTTCATAAGGTTATTGCTCGTGTCCAGATCTGTATGCAACAAAAATTTTAAAGTTTGTCATTTTGTTCAGAATTTTAGCAAATATGAAGTCAATATCAGCATCCTGGGAAATATGAAAGCATTTTTCCCTTTTTAAAGATCTCACACATTATATATGGTGTGATAATTTTGTGTTCTTGTGTATTTAGTACTTGGGAAAGCATTTTATTTCTCAAAATTTTGTGAAAGTGTACAATATTAGTTTTCAAAGGAGTTTTGTCTCGTTTAACCATTGAATAACATTGGTTTCCATGTTTCATAGATTTCTACATTAGTAAGTGATTATTCTTTTCATTTTACTTTTGATGGTTGAACTGAGGCCTTTGATGTAATACTTTATTCTCTGTTGAAAGTTGGGCTGGATCTACTTTGTGGGGGTGGGACAATGTTTTCATTTTCTTTCCATTTGTTTGCATAAGGCCTGCAGATGCCCTTACTATGGTTTCACTGCTTTAAAACACAGGAGAGTTGAATTATGCTAAAGATTTACCTGGTGCAGCACTTTTGTCATTTGTATTCACTCCAAAGGAGTATCAAACTAAAGCAACACTCAAGGTAACAGAATAGCGATTTGGTTTCTACTTATTGTTGAAAGTTCAAATTGTTACCATATGTACCAAAAATACTATGGATTCTTGCAGGACTTGCCTAAAATAAATGCAGTTTATGAAAACAAACTGCTAGAAATTGCTGAATCATTGCAAGTTTCAAGAAATGTGTTTTGTGCATTGTTGGCTGTGCAATCTTGGAAAACTTTCGTTGGCCATTGGATGAAAGCCATTTCAATTTCAGTTGATACTAAAGGTGATTTACATGGGGAAGGTTCCAGGGCTTCAGATGATATTTTAAAGGTGATGTTTTTTATTAACGTTAATATTATTAGTGTCTTTCTGGATGAAAACTTTGTATGATACTTACATGGGTATAAAATGATGCTGAGCTTTTTGTGCATTACAAATCTGGAACCACTAGTGTGAATTTGCTTTCACTTAGAGCACAAATTACACACCATATTTGCACCATTCCCATCAGTTTTACTTTTCTGAAGATAGGCTTCATTCTTTGTAATGTAATGTATGTTCATTCACGATATAAACAATTTGGTTAATGTGCAGATCATGTGTAATGCTGCAGAAATTTCAGTGCCCCGCACCACTGAAAATATTACTCTTGCTATAGGAGCATTATGCATGGTAAGTATGAAGCTCTGGGAAATTAATTGCAACAATCTGGAGCCACACTGCTTCAGACTGTTGTATTTTTTATTTTTCATTGTAAATTTTTTCTTTTTATTATTTAGTTATGTTACATTGGAAGGAAAGGATTCATGTAATAAATCCATATAGTGTGATTAAGGCATTGATTATTGTTTTTTTAGTTTTGTTGCAAATGTAATTTCCATTGTGATTATATTTTAATTTTTTTTACATTTTTTTAAAATTAAATACAACTGCATGGATGTAATAAAATTTTTGTTCCAAATACTATAGGAAATCTAACCCAGTTTGAATGGGTAGTACATGGTTGAGTTGGTTTGGAACCATTATGAGATAACATAGGTCTTCACCTTTTTTTATTATTCCTTATGATGCATTGTTGTTGTGGAAATTTCAATTCAAAATGAATTGGCATTGGCTGGAGAGAATCACCATAGATTAGTTCTTGCAGTCTCTACACTATTTCAACACTTTCACTTGTAGCTTATTTTATACCTAGAAGTGCTTTTTATAGATTAGTTTTTTTTTATATATATATAGATTAGGTGGATGTGCATGAATTTGTTTTGATATCATGTGAAATTCTAATTCAAAGTCAATTGGCATTGAGTGAAGTGACTCATCATCCATTAGTCTAAGTTCAATTTGGACACTACCAATGTAGAACTTTTCCAATAGCTTGGGTGATTCATATGTAACACAATTCAAATTTGGGAATTTGATAATTTTTAAAAATTTAATATATGATTTAGCTAGGATACAACATTAATAAATAATATATTTTAATGGCATTCGTTCTCTCTAACAGCTGGGATACAACATTCCACGTAGAGGAGATGGAAAACGAATGATAAAGATCTCTAGGTACCTACCATTAACATGGAATAAGGGATTAAATCCGAACAGTGAAATATCACCAATTCTGATTGGAAATGGGAAGGGTTGAACCGATAATTTCCTGAATTTCAAGGGTTGCATAGCTTCAATTGATATTGACTGAGTTTCAGTACGGGTTGGTGAATCTATGTGACAGGAAAAGGAGGAGCTCTATGTGCTGATGGCCTGGTCTGCTAGGTTTGGCAGCTAGGGTTTTGGTGGTGGCTAGGGTTCCTAATACTTTGATACCATTTGGGTAATAAATAAGCCAAATACGCCTTAGCTCAGCTCAACTCATTTAAACATTATTTCTTTGTGCTCTACTGATTGGATTGAAGCTTACCCATTGATGATTGAACTCAGCTTGTTGGCTTTGATTTGTCGAGCTTGGTTCAACTTTGGCATATTTATGCAAATGTGCTGAACTCAAGCCTTAAAAGCATATATATCAGAAGCTCATGTAAGTTTGTCATTAAGCTTATTAAGATAAAATGAGCTGGATTGAAGCTTATAAGGCTATATGTCACTCCAACTTAAGATTTTCATTCATTGTAAATGAAAAACTTAAATAACAAGTTTCTTAATATTAACATTTGAAATCTACCAAAACATCATAGTTGCGTGATAGCCAAATAACAATATTAATTAATTTTTGTTGTCTGGAATAATGCCAAACAATTTTAAGATCTTTAAATAGTCATGGAAAAATCTAATTGTCAACGAATAAAATATATATGTCAAGAATTTATTATTTGTTAAAATAATGACAGCAATTAGTAATGAAATTTTGATTGTTGAGAAGTGTTGAATATTATACATTTTGGTCGTCAAAGAAAATATGTATGCTAAAAAGTATGTCTAGCAAAGAAAATATGCCTATCAAAAAATATAATGACAGAAACAAGATATCAAAAAGAAAAAAAAATCATGATTTTCTGCATACTTAAATGAAAACTAGATATTGTTTAAGAATACAACAAATTTCTTTATTACCAAGTGATTTTTCTATCTTCTATTTGTAAATTTGTAATAAGGGAACAACAAGAAACATAACTCACTTGCTAAAGAAGTAGAAAGCTTGATACTAGGAATCAGAGAGCATTGTCAACAAGAAGTAGAAAGCATTACCAAGTTCTTGAATAAAGTACTCCCAACAAAAGTATAATGTTCTTGTAAGTGAAAGATGAAGAATGGGGCACTAACAAATAACAATGAAGAAAAAATATCTCTTTATTCTTTGTTTGTTGAAGATGATATCTTCTTGACGAGGATAGATGGAAAACAATGCTGATGAGGTTGAGGAGGAAGCATTACCGTTGATTGTAAAATCAGGATTATGGAGATAATAATCTGATGATGTGATTGGCATTGACTAAGATTGTAGATAGGGTTTGGATTTTTGCTCTATCAGGCTTTCGCATGTTGCAGAAAATTGGCCACTGCTGCTTACTGTAGGAGTCTTGGCCTTGTCTTTGTCCTAGTGTAGCCCATGTAACTATATTATGTTTGAAGAAAATAAAATATTTTCTGTTTTTGTTGATTTACTTTGTAATCATACTCTGAAGTTTGAACATGATTCTTTTGAAGGTTTTTTTCGGAAGAAGGTAAACATGATTTTTTTTAAGTCCAAGATTTTAGTAGACCATGTGACTCTGGATGCTATGACTTTATCATTATATTCAATTGATGATGGACTGGTTATCAACCAATCTTTGCCCAAACAATTCAACCTTGGCGTCTTACATGGTACCTGATCTTGGAATAAGGTTTTATTGTTACTGACTATTGATAGTGTGAGAATAGGAAAAAACTGAAATAATTTATTTAGCTAAAAGTTGCAGTATTCATGGATCTTACTAAGATTCAAACCCTGGTAAACGCCAAAATCATTATCACTATCAAAAAATGAATGGGCAAAAAGGAAAACCCTTTAACATCTCCCCATAAAGTAGACTTAAAGTAATGATTGTTATTGTTTTTGTCCCTTTCTTTGAGTTGTATTTGACTTTTTGTATTTTATATGGAGTCATAGTTTCTTCATTATTCATTAATTGTTTTCGCTCTATCCAATATTGCCGAATATGTTCTATGTAATCTAGGTTTTACAACCATCAGCTCAGTCCGTAGTGTTTGCTGCTTCAGAGTTCCTTCTTAGATGGTTATTGCAATACGAGCATGAACACAGACAATGGTGTGCTGCCATCTCATTGGGACTTGTGTCTAACTGTTTGCATGTAACAGATAGGCCCCAAAAACACACCGTAATATCTGAGTTACTAAAGGTATGTATTGATCTTTTATAAAATTTGACATG
This sequence comes from Amphibolis antarctica, assembly GCA_024699675.1. Lineage (NCBI taxonomy): Eukaryota > Viridiplantae > Streptophyta > Magnoliopsida > Alismatales > Cymodoceaceae > Amphibolis > Amphibolis antarctica. The sequence continues at coordinate 71,900 of JAMKPZ010000125.1, forward strand.
TAGCATCTTTTTCACAATAACTGTTCCAATATGGTTTATTTTCCAAATTCAGAACTATGCTGTCTTTTCTATCTGCTTGCTGCTGCTGCTTTTAACAAATTTCTGTGTATTTGTATTTTGTAATTATTTCCATCACTTTACTTCTGAGATAGGTGATATATTTAACCCAGAAAACAATGGTAATTTTCTTTGTTGACATTGATTATTCATGTATAAAGTTTAGATCGATTTGTTTATGAACTTTGATTAAATTGTTGGGAAGTCTGAAGGAAAGATTTCTTTTATCCTTTGTCTTTCCTTAATTTCCATTTTTGTATATGTAAAGCAAAACAGAGAAGTATTGTTTGTATTCACTCTTCGAAATTGTTGCCACATGTAATCTATTCTTTATTAAAAAATTTAATCTTGCAATACAGAGTTGATCACGTGCACTTAGGTTTTTAAGTTGATTACTCAGGATTTTTTTGTTAGCATGAGTATCCCAACTCTTGTGTGCCATAATATTTAGTGGGTACTTAGTATTGGGACATTTGTGATCACAATAACAATCTTAGGTACCTTCCATACAAAAATAAACTATATGTAGGGGTGAACGAGTTTAGCCTTTTTTAAAACCAGATCAGTGTTTAATTTTCATGCTATTCCTTTTCTTTTTTCCATGCTGTATTTCAGCCTTTCAGGTGAACATGGGTTTCACATTTTGTTTTTGCATCACATTGACTATTTTGAGTGAGAAACGTCTTTAGCATGTGTTTTTCCCATCGGAACATGTAATTGCTAAATGTAAGAGTAAAAATGATGTAGAATTGCTAACACAAAAGAACAAGCATTGCATTGCTGGAAGCTAGCATGCACAGCTTGAATTTATTTCAAAAAGGTCGATCCCACTGCTATCAATGCGGAGTCTAGAGAGTATCCAATTGTACATAGCCTTACCTTCATAAATGAAGAGGCTATTTCCAAACATTTAAATACGTGACCTCTCTGTTCTAATAGAGTAAGCTTATCATTCTACCAAACGTGCATTTTGTTCATCACCTACATTACAGTATTTGTTGTATTATATCTTGAATTGTAATTATAATAAGGGACATTTTGGTCTTTATATCCTCTTGGAATACCCAAGCACTATATAAGTTTGGCTAGAGTTTTCCAAAGGTAATGTTGAGAGATTTGTAACCCTAGCCTCCTCGAAAGAAGTTCTCTCCCTCTCCATCTGTGGACTAGTCCCAAGTGGGGGTGAACCACGTAAAATTCTGTGTGCTTCTCTTTGTGTGTGCTTGGCGATTTTCTTCCTTCTACCATTCTCTTCTCCTTGCTCACTCCTCCATTTGATTTCCGCTGTGCTTTCTAGGTTACCATGCATAATAAGTGGTATCAGAGCGAGGTTGGAGGATGTGGCCTTAAGTTAGGGTTCGTTTTTTTTTGGTGCATAAAAAAAGAAGAAGGTGATCTTGGAGTTTCCTTTTGGACAAAGCAGCCAAAGCCGATTTGTCCACGAAGCAGCCGTCCACGCACGGATTCGCCTGCACGCAGCCATGCGCACACAAATCTGCTTGTGCACAGTCGTCTGTGCATAGATCTGTCCTTGAAGCAATCGTCCGCGCACAGCTGTCCGCACGCGTCCAGGCATGTCGTCCAGCTCAACTGCCCATCTTACAGCGCCAGTCGCCTAGGTCAGTCTTTTACCAATTTTGGGTTTCCACCATCTCAATATTTAGGCTCATTATTTGTTGGTTCAAACCGAGTGATTTGATCCGTTTGAGGTGGAGTTCCTTGATCTTAGTGCTTGTTGCTTTGAGGTTTTGATTGAGATTTGTTTTGTGATTGTGATTGCTGCATGTTTTTATTGGGACTGTCAGTATTGAAGTAGAGGTGTTGAGTAATTTTCTGAAATTGCAATTTGTTTGATTAGAGTTGTTGTGGTGCATTTTATATTTTGAATATAATGTCAATGTCAGTAATGAAAGTTGATAAGTTCAATGGAAAAAATAGCTTCAGTTTGTGGCAAATTAAAATGAAAGTTCTACTTAAACAATATGGCATTTGGGCCCCCTTTAAACAAATGGTTAACTATGGATGAAAAATCTACAGAGTATGAGCAACAGGAAGAAAAAGCTCATTCTACCATACTGTTATGTCTGTCGGATGAAGTTATTATTGAAGTGGCTGATGAATCCACAGTTTTGGGCTTATGGAATAAGTTGGAGACTTTGTACATGACAAGTTGTTTAAACAAAGATTGTTTTCATTGAAAATGAAGGACGAAACACCCCTTAAGCAATACCTAGATTAGCTGAATACAATTCTCATGGAGTTGAGAAATATAAGCGTGACAGTTGAAGATGAGAATGCTGCCCTTATTTTACTTGTTTCACTTTCTTTGTCCTTTGAGAATTTTATGCAGTCTTTTGTGGTTGGCAGGAATACAATCACATTGGAGGAAGTGAGGTCTAGCCTTCACTCCAGGAAGTTGAGGCATATGGTCACGCATGGGAGCAATGACACAAGTGCTTCAGGCCTATCTGCACACTATGGTGAGTCTAGAGGACGACAACAGAGAAACAACGGTAACAATAAATTCAGGGGAAGAAGTAAGTTCAGAAGCAAGTACTCAAGAGATACTTGCAACTACTGCAAGAAAAAGAGACATTGGAAAGCAAACTGTTCCAAGTTAAAATCAAAAGGAACTATTGCCGTAGATGAAAAGGAAGATTTAGCATCAGAATGTAATTTTTCACTTATATTTTCTTGCACTACATACTCAGATTATAGTTGGATTTTAGATTCTGGTGTATCTCACCATATGACTCCAAACAAGGAGTTCTTCCACACGCATTAGCAGGTTAATGGTGAACAGGTAACACTGGTCAATGATGATGTTTGCATTAGAGCAGGTGTTGGTACAATTCATTTCAAGATGCATGATGGTACTGTGAGAACTTTAGAGGATGTATGACATGTTCCCAAGTTAGGAAAGAACTTGATTTCTTTGATGTATTTAATTCCAAGGGCTTCAAGTATTCAGGTGGAGGAGGTAAGTTAGTTGTCTCAAAAGGCTCTTTAGTGGTGCTGAAAGGAGTCAAGAATAGACCTTTGTGCATCCTTCAAGGTTCTCTGATTGTAAGTGCCGCTGCTGCTGTTGCTGCTGATCAGCAATCCACGTCTGCCATTTGACATTCTAGACTTGGACATTTGGGGCAGAGAGGGATGCAGAAACTCAGCAGTTTAGGCAGATTGGATGGACACGGATACATTGATGCAGATTTGTGTAGGCATTGCATCTATGGAAAGCAGAAGAAAGTCTCTTTCAGCAGAGGAGAGCACACCACTAGATTTGTGTAGGCATTGCATCTATGAAAAGCAAAAGAGAGTCTCTTTCAACAGAGGAGAGCACACTACTAGAGGGATATTGGACTATATCTATGCTGATTGTTGGGAACCTTTCCAACAACTCTCTTACAGGATCCAGGTACTTTCTCTCAATTATTGATGATTACTCATGTATGAATTGAGTTTTCATTTTAAAGAACAAAGGAGATGCCTTCAAGAGTTTTAAGGCATGAAGGACGTTAGTTGAAAACCAGGTTGGGAGGAAAGTAAAGTACCTCAGAACTGATAACGAGTTAGAATTCTGTTCTCATGAATTTGATACATACTGTCAGGATGCATGTATTACTAGACACCACACAGTTAGAGGCACTCCACAGCAGAATGGAGTAGCTAAACACCTCAATCATATGTTGTTGGAGAAAGCTAGGTGTATGCCTTCTCATGCTGATTTAGACAAGAAGTTTTAGGTTGAAGTTGTCAATACAGCTTCTTATCTTGTCAACAGGTCACATTCTAGTGGTATAGAAGACAAAATACCATATGAGGTGTAGATGAACAAGACAGCAAATTACTCCAAGTTGAAGACATTTGGATGTTCTGCATATTACCATGTCAACAATGGTAAGTTAGAACCACGTGCCAAGAAGGGCATCTTTGTGGGATATGACATAGGAGTAAAGGGTTACAGAATCTATGATATAGAGTCAGGCAAGGTGATATACAGTCATGATGTTACATTTGATGAAGCTTCATTGATGCAAAATGGATTGAAGCCAGTTGTTATAGATCAGCCCAACACTCCCGAGTAGGTGGAGGTCACTTTGCTGCAGTCTACTAGTTTTGAATAGGTGACTTTTGATTTGGACTCACCAGATGAAGTTGATGGTAGCAGTGGGGATGATGTGGAAGAAATTCCACCTAGGTGCATAGTTAGGGACCGTCCTAGAAGACCCGCCCGACCTTTGATTAAGTATGGGTATAGCAACTTGATTGCTTTTGTGTTGCAGGTAGCGAGTGAGGTGGAAGAACAAGTTGACCCACTCACTTATGATGCTGCCATTAGAAGCCCGGATGTTGCAAACTGGACAGTTGTTATGCAGGAGGAGCTTCAATCCCTTCACAAGAACCATACATGAGATTTGGTGAAGCGTCTTAGAGCTAAGAACGTTGTTGGTTGCAAGCGGGTGTTCAAAAGAAAGATAGGAATACAAGGCAGTTAAGGTGTGCAGTTCAAGGCGAGATTGATAGCCAAATGCTACTTACAGCAGGAAGGTATTGATTACAATGATGTTTTTGTACCAGTAGTTAGACACACGTCTATTAGAGTGCTCTTAGCAATTGTGGCTGCAAGGAACTTGAAGTTAGGGTAACTTGACGTGAAGACAGTTTTCTTGCATGGTGACTTAGAAGAGGAAATTTGGATGGAACAGTCAATAGGTTTTGTTACCAAGGAGAAATCAGGTCTGGTTTGCAAGCTGAAGAAGTCCTTGTATGGACTTAAGTAATCTCTCAGATAGTGGTATAAAATGTTTGACACTTTTATCATTAAAGTTGGCTTTACTCGTAGTTGCTATGATTCATGTGTGTATGTTAAACAATTAGAAAATAATATACATGTATATTTACTCTTGTATGTGGATGATATCTTGATTGCAGCCAAGGATATCAAGGTGATATAAGATTTGAAAAATGTTTTGAAATTTGAAATTGAAATGAAAGATCTTGGCCCAGCTGACAAGATACTTGGAATGGAGATACAAAGAGACAAGAAAGCAGGAAGACTCTTTCTCCATCAGCGCAGCTACATAGAGAAGATTCTTAGCAGGTTTGGTATGACTTCATGTAAAGCCATTGAGACACCTTTTAACAGGAATCTTCGTTTGTCATCAGCTATGTCTCCATAGTCTCAATCAGAGAAGGAGTATATAGAACGTGTCTCTTATTCACAGGCTGTTGGTAGTTTGATGTATGTCATGGTATGTATTTGTCTTGACTTAACTTATTCTCTTAGTGTTGTCAGTAGGTACATGTCAAATTCTGGCAAAGAGCATTGGCTGGCCGTAAAGAGAATTTTCAGATATTTGAAGGGAACACGTGATGTAGGGCTGATATATGGCGTCAAGCAGAGCTGCAGCATGGCAATGACTAGTTCTGATTTTGATTATGTAGGTGATGTTGATCAGAGGAGATCTTTGACAGATTATGTTTTCACTATAGCAGACTCAGTTGTCAGTTGGAAGTCAACACTTCAGCCTACTATTTCACTCTCTACTACTGAGGCGGAATACATGGCAATGACTGAGGTCGCGTAGGAAGGAATTTGGTTGAAATGGCTACTTGGAGACTTTGGAGTGCAGATTAACAGAGCTAATATTTTCTGTGACAGTCTTAGTGTCATTTGTTTAACAAAAGACAATGTGTTTCATGATCGCACGAAACACATTAATGTCAGGTACCACTTTCTCAGAAGTGAAGACAGAATAAAGTTTTTGAAGATCAGCATCAAGCACAATCCAGCGGACATATTCATAAAGGATGTGATTGAGAGTAAGTTCAAGTATTACTTGGACTTGCTCAATGTGTATGGCTGCAGCTGACCCCTTGTGGGTCTTGATGGAGAGGTTTGGTCAAGGTGGAGCTAGCATTCGAGACAAGGTGGAGATTGTTGTATTGTGTCTTGAATTGTAATTATAATAAGGGGCATTTTGGTCTTTGTATCCTCTTGGAATACCCAAACACTATAAGTTTGGTTAGGGTTTTCCAAAGGTAATGTTGAGAGATTTGTAATCTTAGCTTCTTCGAAAGAAGTTCCCTCTCTCTCCATCCGTGGATTAGCCCCAAGTTGGGGTGAATCACGTAAAATTATGTATGCTTCTCTTTGTGTGTGCTTGGCGATCCTCTTCTTTCCACCATTCTCTTCTGTGCTTTCCGCTGTGCTTTCTAGGTTACCACGCATAATAGTATTGTTAGACATATAGTACATGAATGGGATTTTCCCTAAAGGTAATAGATATCTCTTTTATCATCATCTGTGTCATGCTTGTGAATGCACAGTTGAGATAGTAGCATCAAGAATAGGTGATATGCAATGTAATGGTATTATTTGGATCATCCAGTTCAAAAACTTGCATTGGATTATGTAAGAGTAATGGCGTGGTAGCTAATGCATAAACTTCTGTGTAGTTGTGTACTAAAATATCCAGATTCATATTATGGTCGGATTCTTTATGTTGTATTAGCTATTTTTGTGTATTAACTAACAATATAAGCTGAACTGTGATTGTTTTACTGCCTTTTTCAGGGACTTGATGGTAGTGAAAGTTATCTTGTTAAAGGAGCCTGTGGAATAGGTCTTGGTTTTGCTTGTCAAGATCTTCTTACAATAAATGAAGTTGGAAATTCTAATTCTGTATCTACTAGGATGTTTGAGGCTACACTACTTCAGAAAATAGTGCGATCTTTGTCACTGGCAATTGTTAACATCTGTCCTTCTTCTTATGATTCCCTTGGTACACTTGAGGTTGGTTTTTCGCTTGCTGAGGAGCATTTGGATTTGGAGGAAAGTGCCCATATGATGAGTGGGGACCCTGAGTTATTTGAGGGTGATGTTTGGGGTGTTGCTGGACTGGTTATGGGATTAGGATATTCTATCACGGCAATTTATAGATTTGGGGCGTATGATACTGTTCTCAAGATAAAGGACATGTTACTATCGTGGGTACCATTTGTTGGCTCGTCTCAAAACTCCCTTCCATGTGATGCAATGCCTGAAACTGCTTTATCTATGGGATCCTGTATTGCATTTCCAACTGTAGTTTCCTTCTGTCAGAGAGCTGAGCTCATGACAAATAATGAAATAGATGCTATTTTCAGTGGTTATGGTACTCTGCTTTTGGAAATTCTTTCTGTGAAGAAACCAGCTAGATTGCATCTGGATTTATTAATGGCATCTTGTATAGGATCTGGCTCTCTTCTCTCTTGTGTTCTTGATAATGGGATGCACTCACTTGAAATTGACGTTGTGAAAACCATTTTGGAAGCTATGAGAAGCACTTATACAAAAATGTATCCACCTGCTATTCACTTTTCTGGGATGCTTGGAGTTGTTAATGCATTTGGAGCAGGAGCAGGGCTATTAACTAAGCTATTTTCTCCCTCAGTGACTTTAGAGAGCAACGATGTGCAGGAGGTCTATCTTTTTGACATTTTTTATTATTTCCTCTCATTCATCATTTTAACTCATTATGTTTTTTGTTAACAGAAACCATCATTTCTGCATGGTCCCATACTTAGAAGTAAAGTTCTTGAACCCCTCTATATGTCCATCATTCAAGAAATGTTTCTTCTTGCTAAGGATCACACCAATCAGCAAAAAAGATATGCAGCATGGGCACTTTCATTTCTTAGGCATAGATGGTTGTCCAAGGGCTTTCAAGGTGTGAATCGACAACAGGATAATTTGAACAGTTCAAAGCCTATTTCTGACAGCTTTTCTGTTGACAGTCTAGTCTGGAAACTGTACTTGTGGTTATTGCATCTTCAGAGTTCTGAGGTTCATTTGACTACTCCCTGCTGCTACTAAATATATTTCCACTTATTTGCAATTTGATACAATTTTATGCGATGGTTTCAAATTTTGACATGAAGGTATAAAACTTAGGTGTCAATTGAAATGTCTCCTGTTTTAGTTTTTGAAAAAGGACTCCATGGTAACTGATGCACTGTTTTAGTTTATAGCTATTGATGCAATAAGTTGGAGCTTCTGGCTTCATCATAATGATGTTATCTTAAATGATTGTAAGGGCATCCTTTTGGTATTGCATTCTGTCTGGTTTATTAGATGGGTGGGTTACTACTTTTGTGGGAAATTGATGTAATCTTTGGAGCTTGCTTATTTTGGTCGATCATTTCAATCATATAACATCTGTACTGCTTGATTTGTTATTTTTTATTAGAAGCATCTTTATTCTTTCACCCAAAAAAATCATTTTTTTTAGATGCAAAAGTGATTAGATTCATTAGAAAGGGGGGTGGTTACATGATAACTATCATCGTAAATAGTCATCTATTTACCAATTTAGCATACACATTAAACATGTCCAGTCCTTTTCTTCTATTTACAGTAACAATAACCTAAACCAAATGAGTGTTAGGATCGGATGTTGCCACTAAATTAAAACTCCAAGGTGATGGCAAAAAATGTGAGCAGCTTAGTTAGGACACGCAGAGAGGGAATGCATGTTAGGCACCCAACAATCTTCCCCCCTTAGCACGTGTCTCAAACACAAGACCTTCTGACTCTAATATTACTTATTAGCATTGGATGTTACCACTAAGCTAAAACTCCAAGGTAATAATAAGAACTTTTCAATTCCTTTTAAGACACAATACAACACTTACAGGTATGTATTGAATGTGACCTTTGGCCATCTGATCCCTAGCTTCCGGTCATAGCCCTCTTGTCATAGTAAAGTGCAAAACACCTCCTTAAGCGTGGACAACTTAGTTGGAATAGACAAAAAGAGAATGTGTGTTGGACACCCAACAATGAAGCCTTTGTTAAATTATATTTATTTAAATCTTTTCTCACAATTAATCTTGTCAAGATCAGTTGCTTTAACTAATTGTATTGGAAATCCAAGAAACATTGAATTACAGAACATTGTTGTAAACAGTGTATTTTTGTAACAGAGATGTCTACTAAAATCTAGTTATTTTGAGAAAAAGAGATCTTCTGTAAGAGCCTCTGAATTTTGCAAATTTAATATATGAAATTCTTGTCTGTTATGCTTACTCTGAAATTTCATTGACAATGCCTTGTTGATTTTATTTTTTGGACCAATCTTCTCACATAATAGATGGTGATTCTTTATCCATTTTGCTTTTCTCCAGATTGGTGTTACTGTACATTATAACACCATTGCCAAAGTGTTGGCATGCCTCCGAAAAGCTCCTAGATTACCCTTTTCTTCAGATTGGGGACCTATCATCAGGCGATGCTTGAACTGTGTGGCACGATATTGTGACAATACCAATCTGATTGAAGCTTGCCAAGTGCTTCGTGAGGAATGCATACAATTTTCTTTGGCTCATGCAAATTTTATTGAGCCACTGTTAACATTCTTAGATGAGCAAACTGACTTAGCAAGGTTCAGGACACTGGAACTCAATCTCCAAGCTTGCCTACTATCCCAAGTTTTTAGACTTCTAAAAATTTTTTCCCTCTCAAGATGGGGAAAACTCTGCAAAGATTTGATTCAATACTTATGTTCTTCAACTTCTTCATACTGTCAGTATAACACACATCAGAAAATGATAATCCGGATCTCCTTTTGGAAGGGTCTTTGTCAATGCCTTATTGAAACTACCGGTAGCTCTGTTTATGAGCAGACCATAGAAAATTGCATGGAAAGTTTGTTCAACCTGTTGCCTTCTATTACCTTTGAAAACAGTCTTGAAGAGGATCGGTCTAGCATTGAAGAGGAGTGGTCTGTGGCTATTCAGTGTTTAACTAAAGCTAGGCTCACTTGGGTGATGGACACACTGCAGGTACAGAATATTATGTATTGTCAAACTTCCATGTAATGTATTTTATTTTCCTATATCTTGTAGATATAGACATGCTAAGGCACAAAGGCACCTAGGCACGAAGCTTGGATGTGGTAGTGCCTGGGTACAATTGAAAAAAAATTATTTGTATTTTTCTTATTTATTTTTAGCGTAGCTTGGATGGTGTTTTTGTGTTTGCTTATATTTAAACTCAGGATTTCATCCCTCACAACGGAGAAGAGAAATTACGTTATTTTGATATTGCTATAAACAAATAAATATATAATAAGATAACAACAAAATGTAGTAAGATTATGACTATATTAATTATATAGACCAATACAAATTAAATTCTAAATATTTTAAAAATGTTTATCTTTTAATGAATTTTAACATCTAGGGAAGACGAAGATATCAATCTAACAAGGATTTGATTATAGAAAAATAAAACAAGGTGTTTAAATGCTCAACCTTAAATAATGCTTGAACATCGGTTATTCTATGGACAGCATTTGTCTCCTAACAAGGGCACTCGTATTGTCTTGTAGCTTAGAAGATACATCTGTATATATGCAATCATGCAGTATTCATAATAGAGTTGCTTATTTGAGGTTTAAATGTTGGAAATTCCTCGTATCCTGGTGAAACATGCTTTATGCTTTTATCTTCATATTTAAGCTCTTCATTTAAAGGTTTAGACCATGGAATTTTCACGATTATATTGATAAATCCTTCATTCAAATGGATATTGTAGCGGAAGAAGTCACCCATGAAAAAAAAATCCATCTTAATATATATTGAGAAATAAGTGAGAATTGCAGCTTGATCAGAATTAAGAAAAAAATGAACATGCAAGCAACAATGATATTTTTTCATTGATGAGAAAATTATTGACATATTTACCCATACTTTTTTAGGCATGTGCCTATATGCACCAAGGTGTAGTTGGTCACGCCATGGTAGCATGTCTTGCCTTATCATAATTGCACTCATCTTTTGATAGATCCAAATATCCAATTAATTAAATATATGTTTTTTAAAGGCTTTAGTTTTTTTCTTGCAAAAAAATTATATATAAATTTTTTGATGGAGTACCATCAGTATATATAATTATTGAAATATATAATTATACATATTAATAAAATATACATATTTGTATTATTACACATCATATTTTAATGTTATATTAGGCTTATTTATGTATTTGGATGTCATTTTGGAAATAATAGCATTACAATTATAATAATAATTATTAAATATGTATAAATATTTATACTATACAATTAAAAATAAAAAAATATTTGTATGGGTGCCTAGCTGTCCCGGTTCACTACTTAGGCACCTTGGTGCCTTAAAATGTATGTATTCACCAAGCCTCTGTTATCTGTTACATTTGTTAGATTTATTTGTAAATGTTACCAGAGACATTAAATGGTTAAACAAATTCTTTGTTAGTATGCATATGTCCAAAACGCCATTGTGTATCCCCTATTTATATGGAGATTAGTCCTAATGAAATTTTAATTAATTCCTAGAAATTAAGTGCACATATGATTAAGCTGCCGCTATTCTAAATAATGTTCTGGATTTTCAAAAATATGTTCTAGATCTTCTTCAAGGGGACATTTTAGGTGCAAACCCTTTGACACTCGACTACATATTTTTGGGATAAGTACGTAGATGTTAGGGAGTCCAATTTATCGGACTATTACTCATCCTAACATTAAGCAAACAACGGGTGAGCTTTTGTACAATATAATATTGCTCCATTGTTGTCTCCTTTGTCATGTGCTTCGCAATTGTTACGTATTTGAATTGTAGCAAACCTCTCTATATGAGATAAGATTGTGTACAATTGGATCTCTTCTAGACTCCACATCTAACTGTTGCATCCTTTTATGGTAGGAAATTTGTTCACGTGGAAAAGTAAAATGCAAAATATTGTAATGGATATCACGTAGGAATATACTCTGGCTCGTGATCATATGCTCCTGATCTTGTGACATCAAATTATTATAATCCTTGTCCACTTGACATAATTACTATCCTTATATATGCATAAAATGGAAAATAAGGATATTTAAATGGATGCCTTGGCACCTTAAAATGCATGATTCTTGATGTTTAAGCTAGTGTTCTGTATGTGGTTGGTTAAATTTTTTGTGGGGACATGTCAAAAATAAAAGCAGCTGCCTATTATGTAATAATTTAATGCAACTTTTCTTTAAGGGCATTGCTTCTCATACCCGAAACTGGGAATCAATCTGAACAAAAAAAATTTCCTGTGAAATATCCGTGTGTATTTTTCCTTGGGTTGTAACTTATAATCTCTTGCCTCATGGTTTTGTCGAGTATGATCATTCCTTATGGTGCACAGTATTTTATTAGCCAGTAATTATCATCAACAATATGCTATGAGGACAAATTACCAATGTTTCCAAGAATCTGAATCTGTTGTGTTTCACAAAATGAAAAATGGCTAACCTTTTTTCCTTTTTCTGTGCAGGTTATTGGTATCAATCAGGCACATCTTAAAATCTCAGCCAATGATGTAAGAAAAATATTGGCAATGGCAAGACTAGTCGGGGTAGAGCATATTCCTATTGCTGAGATAGGGAAGCTTAAATCGATAATATTGAATTCTAGTTCAGAGGGTTAGTTTTATTTCTTTTATATTTTTTCTGGTACAGCATTTTATTTTGTATTAGAAATAATCCTTCTAGACCTGCAATGATCCACTTGCACAATTTTTTAATTTTTTTCTCGACTTAATGCAGACAAATATAAATGTCAAATTATATTATTCTTCTGTTATGCTTGTATCTAAAAATTTTCCCACGTGGCTGCAGGTACATGGAGTGCTCTTGTTGAAGTTGCCAAAGTAGTTGGTCGTGCAGAGGACAACGTCAGAAGGCAGTGGCTCATTGATGCAGTAGATATCAGCAACGTATCACACTATCCAACAACGGTAAGCATTTAAATTTATTTAGTTCCGTATACTCAATTTACTGTTTCGCCACCTGGTGCACCTGAAATTCAAGCATATCACTTCAAACTTTTGATTCATGAGTCATAACCACATATTAGTGAAATTCTTTTTCTAAGAATGGAAATTAGAAGGGTAAAGTTTAAAACTGAACTGAATTGTGTTGAATGGATTGGTATTTTCTAGGCAGAGTTTGGCCATGTTTGGGGTCATCTTTAATAGACTTTTAAAATCACTTCTAACATTATTATTATTATATTGATTCTAATGTATAAACTTCTATCACCTTAATTACTATACAATTCTAACTTTGTTCATAAAATTAGTTCTAGCTTCAGTTTCTTATTCGGGAGAATGGGAATTTTCCAAGAAGGAAAAGAATTATTTCTACAGTGTATTTTACAACAGTTGCTTTGGTGGAAAGAGATTTCTCTGAAGGAAATAAATACAACTTTTCGTACTGTTATTGACGATGTCCATTTATTTATGTAATTTCAGCATTCACTAGGAAAATGTGACGGTTCTGACTGACTTTTGTTCAATAATGATGTTGTCTGATCAATTTTCAATTGATTTTTGTGTTAATTTTTCTTTTGCAGGCATTGCGATTTGTTGGTATTTTGTCAGGTTTCTGTTGTAAATACATGCCTCTTCTGATTGCTAACCCCGTTACTGTCTTGAGTGATTTGCCTGTCACTCTTTCTTCTCTTCTCATGGACGACAGCTGGGCTATGATAGCAGAAGATGTGGCAGCAAAGTTGTGTATTTCAGCAGACCGCATCTACACGTGGGCGTCCAAGCTGCACGGTGGACATGGGACTACAGTCACAGACCAGATAGATGCAAGCGAAAATGACTTGGCAGTTTTACTATCAAGTGTGATGCTGCAGGCATGTGTTTCTTTGAAACATTACATACCATTCGATAAGCAATTGAGGCTTTCAAACATGTCCATCGTACGAGGAAAATTACCATATCGAGCATAGTCAGTCACCTAGATATCCTTGCCGCAAGTAAGCTTCCCCCAGCATTTGAATTACATCTATATATCACTGTACATGTTTGTTGTTAAGAAGATACTTGTAATGTTATCGACGAGCTGAGGTGTATATCTTCTGAAGATGCCGCTCCTTTTGAATACCAGTTGTGCGTGGGAAGTGTCTACGAATATAATGGCGGCCCAGTTTTTTTTCTGATAAATAACCACTATATAAGCGCGACACAAACAAAAATAATGCTTTTTTGTACGAAATTCAGATTAATGGTTAAATAACATGAGTACTCGTAATGGGCATCAAACTCGCAAAAAAGGTAGGACTTGGCAAATTCCTGTCACAAAAAATTCCAATACGAGTAGGGTACGTATAAAACTACCCGCTGATGTAGCTTTTACTTTTGCACCTCCGATAATCCGCCTAGACACTTGAATCTATGAAATTTTTGACACAAATACGATCATATCATTGGCAGAGAACAACGTTAGTTACGTTACTCGGTTCTCGTAAAAATGAACACAAACTTATTATGATATATACGAAAAGATTATGGTTAAAGTTATTGAATATAGTGTTTTGTATGTATAAATTTAGTAATACCAGTTGGAATGATAAAAATTATGGTATACACAGAAAAAGAGGTCAAAATTATATTTGTTAAATAAGTTACTGAAAAATTTAAATAATTTAAACTTAATCTAAATCATTAAATTAAGACACTTAGAAAAATAACTTTAATAGTACTATTAAAAAATACATACTTCTTTGTCGCGACATCCAAAATAAATATGAGACCAGATGGCATATCAAGTACAAACTGTAAATAAGAGAATTAAATAGAATCTTTCGAATATTTGTAGGAAAGACGTTCAATGAGAAAATTCCTTGATCCACCGTAACGGCCCGACCAACATATTCCCATCGGAACAAACTCATTTTTCCACTTTTTTCCTCCTTCCTTTCATCTTTCTACCAGTCACCTTTGTAGCGCAATCAACTTTTCTCCCTTCCATTTTTTTCTTTCTTTAGTGCTTTCTCATGTAATGCATTTTCTCCAAAATGTTTTTTTTTTTGGTTCCCAACTTCCACTCATCTTTCGATACAATAAACACGGGAAACTTGTTCCAAATAACGTGTAATAAGAAGAGAAGACTTACCTCAAAACACGTAGATCAGCACGTAATCACCATCGCATGGCATCGCAGGGTCCTTAAAAATCCAGTTCACATACCATCCGGTTTCCTCAAGTTCACACCAAACAATACAATTTTGTTGAACATAAACAAGTTGGTAAGAAAATCTAATACTTGTGGTCCACTTTTTCCTTTTTCAAAGGTGGTTTCATAGTATAAAATCACTGTCCAAACTCGCCACCTAAATGGTGTATCCATATAATACAAAAATGGAAAGAGATCAATCATAAATTGTAGAACATAGTGTCATAATCTTACTACATTTCCCCCCAAGGAAGGAAATAAAACCAATAAGCTAAATTCAAAAGCCCCCTTACAGATGGTAACCACCGAGTTTCTCTTTTCGTTCATCACGTTCACCAGCAAAGAAGTCGTTCTTCCAACTCACCCCACGCACCCCCAAACCATTCCCCCACCCCACCCCCCACCCAACCTCGAACCAAAAAAAAAAAAAAAAAAACCAGTATCTACAACAATATCCACAGAATTCCACTTTCTTCCCATGAAAAAACTATAATGTGTTAATGGACCTCGGGGTCGGGTGGGGTGGGGTGGGGTGGGGTGGGCGGGGGGGGGGGGGGGGGGTAGTATGCCTTTACCTCTTGATGCCTCTTTGCTCATCAAAACTGAATGCACCATAGCAAGACAATCTGCATAATATACAATTCAGAGTTATTATGCATGCCCCATTAAAACATCAATGTCATTTAATATGCTGTTGAAGATAAAAGTGATATTTGGCAACATCTAACACCACATTTCCTTCCTCATTAAGTTAACCACAGCTGATGCTTTTATCATATAAAGTGCATAATAAGTGTTTTGATTTTTTTTATTATGTCAAGATTCTGATTGTTGGGAGATAGGTAGCATGGCATCATTGACATTTCACAATGCATGTAAACAGTTTTCTGAACAGCCACCGTATAGACTTCCCATGACAACTCTATATAAGCAATTAAATCTGTCTGTATAGACAATGAAGATAAGCCTGAAAGGGGCTAAGTAAACAAGAATAAAGTATAGAGTAATAGCAAAATATGAGCAGGAAATTAAGCAACTGGCAGGAAACAGATATACCTCACTGTGCACAATCATGTGAATCATCCTCAACAACTGGAACATCAGATATCGGTGTTACTGCAGCACCTAATAGTGCTCCTGCAGATGACTTTTGGAGACAGTCTACACCATCGGCATCCATCCGATCATCATCATCAGTTGCATCAACTCTTTTAAGGACTATCTCGCCTCTTTCAGACTCTGTATCAACCACTCCAGAATTTGATAGAGAAGACTTGGAAACTGAAATTTCAGGTGAAACTCCAAACACTTCAACCTCTTCCTCGTTAGACCACAAAGAAAATTTTTGAGCATTGTGTTGAATTATATTAGATGATGCTGTCAACCACACAAAGTGTAAATCATGACCCTGCCAGCATCTCCCACCCATGAATGCCTTCTCAGCAGAATCTCTTGTACTGAAAGTTATACAAGCAGAGGAATTTGAAGATGGCTTCAAGTCTCCACTGGATTCAGCCTCTGGATCTTCAAGTTCAACAATAGAGAGATTGCTGAATGTTGAAAAATGTTCCTGTATTGCAGCAACCTAAACATAGAAACAAACCCCATGAATCATTTCCCTTCATTAGGAGTTAATTTTAAGTTATTCCATAAACTATTCCAAGTACCATTAGGAGTTAACACCACCTTGACTGATTAGCAAGGTTCAATCAATCAAATGCCTTAATCCCAAAACACAGGTTTACCACACGAATCATTTCCCTTCATTTATTTAATACTCATAACTAAACTTTCCATCGATTTATATAATTTTAAATCATTTTCACTATTTCTAATTAAGTACTTTTTCGTCTTCTTCTATCTATTTTAATTTCACCTGCAGTATTGTATAATTCTCCCTTTCTTACAAGTGCATCTATAGGCCTTCTATAGATATAACTAAACAATCTAATATTTTTCTCTTTTTTCCAAAAATAGTTAAACTGAATAAACAGTTCCAAACACTACCCAAGAGGTTTACCCCTGCCCACGCACAATAATTCAAATGTTATTAGCATGTTTACATTATCTCAAGGTTGGTCAGCCAACTAAGTGATTCAAGTTTAAATTTAGGAATACACCAAGGGATTCTGGTATGGGGTCTTTTTTTCTTAGATTTTTAATAAATTTATTGTTGGATTCTTCAATATGAAATATTTCTTGAAAGTTTCTTCAAGAATAAATGGAAAATCCTGTGCTTCATTCAATGAACCAACCCTTTTTGGTACCAAAATCCGTTAATTTTTAAGCAATCGAAAGCAAAGAATTTCTTAAGGTTATCCTCAAAAATAAGAATTTATTAAAGGTATCAGAATGAGAATCTAACAGCACCACAGCGGGACTTTGTCATTGGTGGTGGTTGTTGCAAACGTTGCTGATGACTTGACAATGATGTCATCAAGATGAGACAATAATACAACCTTACCAAGTCATGCAAATGTACCAATCCAAAATACAGTAAATATACCAGAGTTTGAAATTGCCTTCTTCTAGACAATGGGAAACATGTTAAATATACCAACATACAATGTGATTCCAGTGTTTAAAGAATCCTGCATTTTAATTGAAATCATATGACATGTATTGCAAGCTATAAAAAATTATCATGAGCAAGAGGAGGATCGTAACTTTTAACAAGTACAAGAAAGCAGCTTGAATGATGGTGGCAACTGTTGCAATTTCCTATTTACTTTGGAATACATCTGGGTTTCATATTACCTAATAATGTAAGCAATCGCTTTACTAAACTATGAGTACGAAACAGCATGTATGGTGCATCCTATCAGGACAAAATCATATGCAAAGAAAAATGAACAGATGGGTCAAACGGTACAGGAGAAAATGCAAAAGAATAAAAATAGCAGAGACTCACATTTGAGAAATCAGCTGGCAGAGGTGGAAGAATTCTAAATGCTGTTGACCAATTGTCTGGTTTAAATTGATTTGCAGAGGGAAGGGATAAATTATTTGCTTGTAATGCACCCTTGGGTACTTGCTTTGTGTCTGCAGGGTCAGACGTTGAGTCGGCAATAGCAAGACCATCTCCAGATATGCTTTTGTCATTTTCTTTTTCATAATCTGTATCTTGCCCTGTAGTACAGTCCACCGGCTTAGCACTTCGACTTTTGAGAACTTCAACATCCTTGTTCGATTTTTGCTTCTTAAAAGGCTGCTGCTCCAAGACCAGTTCCACCTTTTTTGATGAAATTGCCTGAAATAAAAATGGAAAGGTTTTTTAGAAATGATATCCAAAGTTTAAGCAGAAAAAGTTATACTACCTGAGATGAGTGCATTGGCTCCAAACGTGGCCTAAGATTTGATTGAAATCTAAGCCCTGCAACTTTAAGAAGCTCTAATGTTTCCTTAGTAAATGGGAGTTGTCAAAGAGTTCAATGGCTTTTCAGATGTCATATTTACCACTAAGTTCCTTTGCTGCCGATTATGATAGTCTTAAGGTGACTGATTTATTGTTTGGTAAAGGCTATTTTGTGAAAGAAAAGACCATGTTCCTATGTCCAACCTACAACCATAAAACCAGTGAACTCTGCCTCCATGTGGTTTCCTCTTTACCAAGCCAAATCATCAAGGTCATATTTTAACTTACGTCATAATTCTCAACCGGCAACAAATATTTTAAATTCTGTCGTAATTCACAATCAGCAACTGACAGGCCAATTGCTTCAGCTTCTTTCTTGTCTAGTTCTGCAATCGAACGCACTAAATGGAAAGCGAAAACACAATTTCTAACATCTTCTTTCTATTATCAGTTGATGCTTGAGATATCTGAGTCCAGTTGAGCACACAATCTTCTGGTAGAGCCCCCATTGAAGGATAGGAGGAATGTGATTACACATAGGATGGGTGGAATGTGGTCAAACATGATGCATAGGATGCTTAAAACAGAGTTCGGACAAACATCATCACCAAGACACACAGACACGGTAAAGTCAGGCCATAGCTGGGTTTTCCTCCAAAGCTTGACCATGCAAATAGTTTTCACTTAAAAGGTAGATCCACTAATTAGAAATACTGAACCAAGCTATGAATTCCTTTGTGCCAAACTGCCAACAGTTACTGTGCCATACCTCGATCTTTCAAAAGAAAATCTGGTGATGTTAATGTCTACTCCCACAACCAGAATTTGATGTCTAAATGGCCCAATCCTACAAAGTTCATCCCATAACACTTGTCTTCAACTTTGTTAGGTGGCCATACACATTATAGGTGTACCATCATGTTCCTGAATTCTTTTTATTTGAAGCACACAAACACACCAAATGTCAAGATCTTGGGGCTTTCAAGTATCAAGGAGTCTCGTATAGTCACAATACCCCAGAAGCATGACTTGTGCCTTGGCACAAAGGCCATCAATTTGGCTTAAGAGAAAGATTCATGTTGTTCCATTTTGCACACTACTACTGATTTAGATTCTAATATTGCAAACTTGACCATCCTACATTTATTGACCTAACACAAGCCTCTAACATTATTCTGGAATGATTCCAAACATTTCTACAAGAAAAATGAAGTAGATTGTTTATTTTATATCCATCCATGATTTAGCATAGTTGGCACAATCATAATATTGACAAATGGGGCCATTTCTAAAGGGCTTACTCCCAGTAAATCAAAGAAAACTATTTTTTCCATTTTTTACAACAATGGTGTCTAGGGAACATAAATAAATTTTAAAAAAGAACTACTTGTCTCTCATATCATTATACAATTATCAATGGACTATCCATAATCTATTATAAACTCAAATTATAACAGTCAAAATTGGTGGAAGATGTGTTATTGTTATTATGTTATTAACAAGAATTACACCTCTTTATATAAAAGCTACAAAACTCATAACAATATTAACCAATGAGGGACTAAACCCACTTACATTTCAAATCCTAATACATAAACCATACCACTCCCTCTCAAGTTGGAGCATTCAACTTGTAATAAACTTATACATAATAAGATAAACAAAAAAGTTACATGATCAACAGAAATTGTAGTAGCAATATTGTGTAAGTAAAATACCTAAAGACATACGCATATACTTCTACAAATACAAATTTTATCAATTATCCAATAAAAGAGATTTGATGTGGATTGTCAATAAGAGGTATTCCACAAACCCCAAAATAATCTGAATTTTAAAAGGTATCTACAAATCTCAAAATAATATGGATTTTTAAATGTGAGGTATCCATAAACTCCAAGAGAGAAAATATTGAATGATAGATAATATTATATTAAACATTTTTCTGCCTTTTTTTCCTCCTTTTCATAATTTTTTTTCTTTTTTTACTTCCACCATTTTTTAATATTTTTCTCTTTTCTCTCTTTCTTTCTTTTTTTTCCTTTTTTTCTTCTTCCTCCCCCTTTCTTCCCTTTTTTTTTTTTCTTCTCTGCAACTTTTCTTTTTCTCGTCTTCTTCCTCCTCCCCCTTCCATGTCTACAACCCTAATGGGTGTAGGCAATGGTGATGACAACCAACAACACCGTCGTCGACAACAATAGTGGAAAGCGGTTGGACAAGCATCGACAACACTTGGTGAGATCAACGACTGCAATGGAACCCAACTTAGGCGGCTTCGAGACTTGATTCAACATCAACAGAAGATCAACATGGGAGAGACCCACATGAGAAGAGCAACACGAGAGAAGCTTCGTCAATGTCGGAAAAGAGCGAGAGAGAGCTATAGGAGAGATGTGGGGTAGGAGAGAAGGGTGATAGCTACATTCTCTCCTCCCATCTAGGGTTTTTTTTTCTAAATGAGACTCAAAACCAAACCTTTGATACCAAATTGAAATTGGTGGAAGATGTGTTGTTATTATGTTACTAACAAGGATTACACCTCTTTATATAGAGGTTACAGGATTCAATGTGAGACTAAACTCATTTACATTGGAAACCCTAATACATAAACTCTAACAATAACAATCAAAGTAATGATATAAAAAAGTAGGCAGGTTGTTACAAAAATATAAATACAATAAAAGATTCCAAAAAATATAAAATAAAAATCTAGACCTTGGATGAGAACCTTAAGAACTACAGAGACTGCATCAACAAAAACTAACTTGGATTTGGAACTTGGAACGACATTAAATAAATGAAAGGATAATTATTTAATGATATATCAACAACAAAAGTATACACTCCTCTCTTCTTCTTAGTGTCCAAAATAGATAGGATCATGCTGAAAGTTGAAACTGATTTTAGAAGAAAATTCGTATTGAAAAAATTGCATAAGTTTTGCTCTTGTAAATCAAAAGTTTCATTGCCTTAGAGATAAATGGATTTATCATGAACTTACCAAGATGACATCTACATAAAGAATTCAATATGTCTCTAATATTCAGAAAAAACTTATTGTTTTTCCATGTTCTTTGCTTTCTTAGTGCCCAAAATAGATAGGATCATGTTACAAGTTGAAATTGATTTTAGCAGGAAATATACATCATGAAAAAATTGCATAAGTTTTGCTCTTGTATATCGAAAGCTTCAGTGCTGTAGAGATACATGGATTTATCATGAACTTACCAAGACAACGTCTATGTAAAAAATTCAATACATCTTTAATATTCAAAAAAAAGCTTACTTCTTTTTCCATCTTATCAAGCTGATTCCGAAAACTAGTACGCTTATTTGCCAAAGACTCCTGTTTTTTTCTAAGTTCCTCCTTCAAAAGCTCCAATGCCTCAAGCTTCTTTTGTACTGGCATTGCTTTATTAGTACTCATAGTTGGTGTTTTGGGCTGCATAGCAGACGCTGTGGCATGATCTACAGCTCTATTGGTACCTTTTGGTGTAGCAGATGAAATAGATTCTTTTCCCCCAGAATTTGACAGCTTCAAAGGTGCTGGAGTAGTCCTAGGCATGATTACAGAGGTAGTACCAGGCCTGACTTCCTTCTCATCAACAACATTGTCCCGATTGGCCCAAAACAATTTAATGAAGCGGTTACCCATTACTGCATCAGGAGCCTTAAGGGCTTCCTCTGCTTCCTCCCGTTTAGAAAACTGGACAAAAGCTTTTTCACCATTTAGAGGTATATAAATATTGGTAACTTTTCCAAACTTTTCGAAATGTGAAAGAAGGGCACTCTTCTTGTTACTATTTTGAGGAATCTTGTTGACAAACAGTGTCCTAAGTTTTTGTTGAGATGCCCTGGCAACATTCTGCCTAGAATCATTATGAAATTTTTGTGTTGATGATGCCTCACCAACTTTTGGAGCTATCTCTTCCATGAAGCTACCCTTCCTAAGATTTAAAGCACCCTGTGTCCTGGTGACTGTGTCATGATTATCATCAACAATATTTTCAGTTTTACTACTAAACTTTAACTTCACTACTGAACCAATCCGTCTCCTCAGTTGAGGATTAATATTGATAGTGCGGCTTCTAGATGGTGGCCCATCATTCTCAATGCTATCAGGGAGCTTAAAACCATGATTTCCACATGGATTGGCATCCGATAACGTCCCAGTACGATCAAGTTTAGGAGGTAGTCTTAGAATACCTTTCGATGATTCTGAATGATCATTGTTCCACAAAGGCTGATCAGGATCATATACATCTGATTCCAGACCAGGGGTGGAGGAATGCAAAACATCATTTGATTCTCCAACATCTGACACACCAGCTTTACTGTTTATGCTAGGCAATGACTTGCAGTTCATTACTGGATTTACAGGCCCTACTCCTGCTTGCAGTCCAGGTGTATGTGTGCTAGGAAGTGAGACAGGAAGATTGAACTGTGAAAGGCTCTGCATGAATAAAGACAGAAGTCACCCAGGTAACAATTAAGACAATGAAATGAGGAATATTATATAAAAATTAAAAGGGAAAATGAACAAGCAAATGTGCAGATTCCCATCGTACTAAGAGAAATTACTAATATGCAACTAATTTTAAACAGTATTCAAGATGCTTCCACATAAATACGTGTGACTTGTAACAACTAATTATCCGAACATATCAGCAATAAAATGTCAAGATTGGAGATTACCAACACTTGCAGTCCATTTACCTAAGTGCTTGTTCAGAAGTATTAGCAATCCATTACTATAAGCAATATCACATTCATCATAGTGGTTTGCAAGAAGGAAAAGTTACACAATTGGTCTTTAGAATATAACAATCATGGAATCAAACTTCAACACACGTCAATGAAATTTCAACGACATGTGTTGTTTTCTTAGGGGGTCAACAAGATATCTGCATGGATATCAGTTCCCCCTATTTTTTGATGGCAATGAAGGCAATATGTCCGCCTGTTGATTCATTTTGGTCAGCACAGGTGATTTTTTTTCTGCACCGGTTCACATGCTAGGCCAAAAAGTTAGAAAATGTCAACATCTTGCCTGTGCAAGTTAAATTTGTTAATTGACAAAGCCACTTTTCCACTGTGCAAGTACGTTGCCAAATGAAAGTTAGAAGATGTCAAAGCATGTCATGTGAATCAACACTTGCCACTTTCAATGTCAAATGTCTAGGTAGGCCGAAATTACAAACTTTTACACCAAAGTTCATGTAAAAAGGAATCTTGGTGTCTCCCCTATCATATGGTGGCCTTTAAATCTCCCTCCATCCCATGCTTTCTCTTGCAAGTAGAAGTGACACCAAGACTACCAAGCATCTTTCCACCAAACATGACATAAATCATCATCCACTCATAGGATGCAACAATGTTGCTAAATGCCCATTGTGTCCTCAACAGGATCATAAACAGATGAAGAGCCTAATATAGGGGCAAAAAGAGAAGGAGAATGAACAGGGCAAGATGAGAGATTCTGAAGCATATTTTTTAGTTAAAAGGCAAGTTAAGGCAAGGATCCCACCCCTATTTTTGTGGATGATGATTACAGAAACAAGAAATAGTAAAAGTGGATTGTTGTATTAACCAGACATAAGACCTTTATATATAGTATCTACATAAAGAAGATAGGTACAAGTTAAACAATGTGAGACTAAACTCATGCAACATCAACATACAACACACACATAATATCCTAATACTAACATTTTACTTCAAGTTAGACCATCCAACTTGTAAAAGACTCAATAACAACTCAACAAATTTAAACAAAGCTAAAAACAATGGATACATAGAAAAACATTAAAACCAGTTGCTACAATAGTAGCAATAAAAAAGGCAGTAGTAGTTGTTATAGCAAAAATAACAACAAAAACAATTTGAGATAAATCTAAAAGGAACTATATCCAAATGATAGTAAATTAATCATTGAATGATATAATTCATGACATCAAAATAGATAAACAAATGTAATCTATCCTCGAGAAGTAAAGATAGGATGTGACCTACCCCAAGATTTTTTGTGATTTTTTTTCTCTTTTTTCACATTTTATTACTTCCATCATTTTCTGAAATTAAAAAAAAACCTTATTTTTATCTTCCTCCATTTTTCTCTATCTTTTCTTTCCCCTCTCCTTTCACCTTTAATAACAATTCCAGATTTTTTTTATATAGTGAATGCCTCCCTTTTCTGTCTTGTTCAATAACAATTCCAATTTTTTTATATATAGTGCATGCCTCCCCTTTGCAACCTCCTCCCCTACTCTACCTAAGCCATCATTATCAGAGCAAGGAGGCCAATATAATAAATGCAATCCCAACCATCTTCAGCAGAGTATGAAGATCCCAGGACATCCAGAACAGCACAAGGAGTGATGGCCATGGACATGCGGATGTTGTTGTTGGTTGTAAAGTAGAGGACAGAGGTGCTACAAGGAGCAGTGAATCTGGAATCAACCTTCAATTGTGCCAAGACCTTTTTTTTTTTCAAAACAAGGACGAGAATTGTGCCAAGACCTTTGACTGCAGCCTTACATGTTTGAAAAGAGTTTCTAGATGAAAGAACCTGAACTCATCTTTTCAAAAAGGCCTTATTCTCTCCCCATTATCTAGCGACACTTCTTTTCTTCCCTTCCACGAGTCTCGTCTCCTCAACTTCCATCTGATCCACAACCCCACAAACACCAATCAACAACAATCAGCTGGCAAGAGAGGAAATCTCCACATGTTCGTAGAAGCAGTAGACACAAGTAAGCAAGGAAGAGCAATGGTGGCAAGGAGGGCAACAAGAGTGAGGAGACTAGGTTCCTTTCTATGAGTAGCTAGATACAAAGAGAGGGAGAAGTGATGACTAGGGTTTCCCTCCTCCTTACTTGGAATTTTCACACTCTTAAAATCTCAAATTCTAAGCTCTAATACCATGTGGAAATAAGGAATTGTGGAAGTAGATTGTTACATTAACAAACATATGACCTCTATACATAAAGGATACATAGAGAACACAAATACAAGTTAAAAAATGTGAGATTAAACCCACATACAACACAACACATAATATCCTAATAATTTAACAATGATGAAGGTGAGGATGCAGTTTATCCACTTGACTGTGTCACTGCTAATGATAGAGCAGAGTAATGCCATCATCATAAGGCAAAGTATATTTGAAATTTGAGGCAATGAGGCAAGTACAAGATGGAAATGAGGCAATAGCAATGGCAATAGACATACAATGGACACCACAAAAGCATATTTCAGACATACAGCCAAAGGTTTGACCATCTCAATGCCATTGTCAATGCTAGAGAGAAGTCAAAGCAAAATACATCAAAGGGAATATGAGGTAATGCTAGGGGAAATTGATAGTGTTGAGGCCAAGTACATGTTCTACAATGTTGTCCCAATAAATATGACAAAGGGTATTTATCTACAACATATGCTTGGCATCAATACAAAAGAAGGCTAAGACATTAGAACCTTGACGCATCAGGAGCTAATGGAAAAGTATCTGAAGAGGCAAATATAAGAGTTAGAGTCATCTACAACCAAGTTCACAACCATTGCTTCCAATACATGAGCTGGAGACTTCCCATGGCTCACACCATCTCAATTTGCATATCCACATTTGCAAGCATATCCCACCTCAACCATCATATTTACCTCAAAATGTCTACATACCCCTTGAATTAATTGAGCAACATTTAGCTATAGGTTTTCTCATTAACGTACATCTAAATCAATAGCATGGGTATATCATCGAATACACAACATGTTATACCCATATGTAATGGCAAGATTATGTCATTGGAGACAATCGCAGAT
This sequence comes from Amphibolis antarctica, assembly GCA_024699675.1. Lineage (NCBI taxonomy): Eukaryota > Viridiplantae > Streptophyta > Magnoliopsida > Alismatales > Cymodoceaceae > Amphibolis > Amphibolis antarctica. Next base: position 98,159 of record JAMKPZ010000125.1, read on the forward strand.
ACAACAAGAGACCTATAGATGATACCATGCACAATAGCAACAATAAAGGCAGCAATGAGATTTCAGACCAACTAGGCACTCTACATGGTATTAAGATGTCTTGAGGTTCATATTTTTTTCTGAAAATTAAAAACATTTTCCTTGGTAGAATAATGTGTTTTTATTGTATTTTAAAACTTTAAATAAGTTGTACAATATATCTTTAATTTTATAAATGCCTAGAAAATTATTCACGGATGTATATTTTTCATTACCTTGGCTTGTCTAAAAAGTTTGCAACAAAATTCGTATTTTTTGACCTTTTCTGGAGACCTCTGTAATTTTATCAAATTTCTACTAAAATTGTGATCAAAGCCGACATTTCCTTTTTCCATTAGATCACAGTTCAACATGAAACTGAAGTTGTATTCCTTGATAACAAACAACAAGAATAACAGTCAATGCATTAATCTATTGTGCCGGAACAATTGATCTTAGAGTTATATTATTCTGAAATATTAAAGTTTTTAATAACAGAGGACCAAGGATGTTCCAGGCCATATTTGCATCAACCAGGTATCAAAGTGCTAAACCAAGAAAAATAGAAGAGTAACATACCTGAACATCTTCTACAACAATCCTGTTAACACCATGCTCCATGGGGCACATATCTCCCCTTAAGCAGAAACCTTGCTCCTCAAAGTCCCTGCAACGTTGTCGAGGCATGCTAACTGATGAATGCAATGTTCCTCCCAATCCAAGAGGATGAAGCGGATCAAGACATAAGCTGGGCATTCCTGGAACAAAGCCAAATGCACCCCATGATGTGTTCTGTGCATTTGCAGCACTGGGCAGATTGGATCCCAAAAACATATTGGGATGACTTGGCCCTTGTGAAGCCACATGTGATGCAAAATCAACTGCACTAAACTTAATAAATCTAGAATCATGTGAGGATCGGGAACCTGTACCCCTTCCTCGTCCTCTACCACCAGGTGGACGAATAATAGATGTAGATGAATCTAAATGAGGACCAGATTCATTCCAAAAAGGCAGATTTATTTGATTTCTCTGACCTAATTCTGGCAATGGCATGCCTGAGCACCGCTTTTCAAATTTCAGAGATGTATCTTTCCCCAGCAATGGGTTATGTTCTCTCTTATTTTCATTCAGATAAGAATGACCTTCCTGAAATAACTCTCCATTTTCAAAAAATTTATTTCGCCTGCCTTTTGATCTTCCAATGAATTGCACTCGATTATTTCTGTCAAAATCCATAGGCTGAGGATCACGCTTCCGATGCTTATGGTTGCGGTCATCATCATCACTAACTTCTTGGTCATCTGGTTCACTTCCACTTCCAGATAAAGTAGAAAGTTCCTGTTCCTTTTTGCATAGTGAATCACTCACATCATTAGAAGGAAATTCTCCCTGTTCTAATGGATTCATTCCAGCAGGATATGCAGACAGTTTGGACTCATTTGTTCCATCAACAGTCTCAACAGCTCTCACAATGGAGCCATCTTCTAGGGCCTGGAATAAATTGTTGATAAAAGATTTTGTACCTATATTCATGAACAAAATTTGGAATAAATCAGTATTAGTAGTGTAGAAAAGTTGTCTGGAATTAATAAGTGATGGAGAAGCATGGTAGAAAGCACTGGAAAAGGCATTTTATTCTTTGACAACAGAGGACCCAAAACATTTCAAAGAAATTGAGAAACAGATTGTTGAGTAATACAACAAAAAATGTGAATGCATGCATGTAAATTTTCTTGCTTTGAAATGAAAGAAATAAATATCATTCCACTTCTATAAGAACCAAAACAATTTACAGCACATTTTAAGGTGTAAGACGTGATTAAATATTGAAAAATAATACAAAATTTAGAACTAATTTCCCTCATTTTGAGAATGTAAGAATGGGGCATAAATCAAATTAGTGATATTTGAACAAGGAATTATGAATGTCATATACTTGTCACTGCTGCTCAAATAGTAAAAAAATGTAGAAGAAGAAAAATTGAATCAAAATTGTGGGAAAAAAGTGTCAGCACAAAAAGTAAGAGACCGTAAGTAGAACCTTTGATTCTCTCTACAATTTTGAGGCATGAAAGAAAGAAAAACCACAACTTATACAATCATTCCCAGAGTGTACAGATTTTATGTTTAAAAAAATATAATTAGGATTTTTGGTGCCAATGTCAAAATTTGCATTCTGAACATATAGATGGAACATGTAACTATATAAGATCTTAAGCACGTAAAACAATAGAATTGCACTTTTCTCATGGAAACACAACTTTCCTACCTTCCATAGAATGGATCCCTTTCCCTTTAACAGTTTTTTAACCATGAATTCTACCACTACTAGTAGACTGCTAGAATCAAGAGATACTAAAATGATATGTAAAAAAGGAACATACTCTTCCCCAAGAAATCTTTCAAATTTTCAACACAGAGTTTTTGCAATTCTTCGGCAGGTTTATCCTTCTTTAACAGTGCAACCACATAATCAGCAAGAATAGCCGGGTCAGCAGGGGAGCTGAAAATTAAGCAACAAACTTGTAGGTCAGAAAGTTTTCAAACACAGTACAGAATGAAAAAAGATGTACTTTACACGATCAGTCAAGTCAAATGATAAAAGCGTAGTTAGGTGCGTCCACAGTCATGCATTTGCACCAATTCTCAAAGAAACAGGAGCCCGACATAAGAAATAGAAATCCTTCGACAGCATAGCATATTACAAAGACTGACATGGGTCTTGAAGAAACCACCTAAAAACCAACCTTCTGTTACAGTTTGAGAAAACCCTCCTCAAAAGACCGGTAGGTGCCCCATATCAAGACCACACCAATGTCCCATATCACCAATGTAGGACTATTCGGTCTCATACTCAAATAGTCCCCAACCATCCCACCATGCTTCATACACCAAGGTCCCCGTCAATGGCCCACTCTAGGTCATCCCTTTCGATGGGTAGGCCCTCAATTTAAATCAAGACCCGATTCGAATTGTGTTGGCTCTAATGCCATTTGTTATGGTTTGAGAGAATCCACCTTAAAAGATCAGTCAGACAGGAAGGAGATTCTACCCCATATCAAGATCAGACTGGTGTCCTGTACTATCTATGTGGGACTATTTGGTCTCGTACCCAAATACTCCACAACACTTTTTGAGGAGCTCAAAAACCCTATCCCGTATGGCCATAGTATGGTAATAAAGATTCCCAACAGCATTCCCGACCAAAAAGCATGTAAACCAGTGGCGTAGGTTGAAGAAGGAGGATGGCAGAAAACAGACGGGAACATTATACATAGAAGAATCCCGCAATGCATGATGACCTCCGCATCGAATCACCGACACTCTTCATCAGTGCAAAAGAAATCCTAGTACGACATCCAAAAGACGCCACTCGCGATAAAACACCACATGACAGACCAAAAATTTCAGAAAGAAATCGGCGCAAATTCGAACGCAGAAAACGAGAGGTTTAAGGAAAAGGGGCAACTCACAGAGGGCGGAGGTTGGTGACGAGGTAGCCGGTGAGCGAGGAGGGGGACGAAGCGGACGACGAGGAATCAAGTTTCATGTCGGAGACGAAGCGCCCCGGGTGGCAACCAAACCCTAGGAGTCCATTGGAGCGGGGGAGGGATGAGCAAGAGGTAGGATGGCAGGAGTGTAATTATGGGTGGAGCGGAGGGCGGAATCTGCGCGGTCGTTTGCCGCGGTGCGAGGAGGGGAGGGGAAGCGGAATGGGGATTTCGGAGGCGGAGTATTTATTATTATTCGTGGATAATTTGCGCATCATATCCTTCTACTTACACGTATTATTGGTTCAGTACATTTTTAGTTTTATAAATGCCTGCGTCTGTCTTTTGAATAATAATCTGTCTGCCCCTTGCGGAAGATAGCTAGATTTTTTAGAAGAATCGAAAAGATTTTGGATGGTTCTTTTTTTCTAAAATCACAGAATTAGGGAAAAAAATTCAATTTTAGTCGATTCTATCGTAATTCAATCTAGTTTTAAGATCGAGATAGGATTGATAAAAAATTTCAAAAGATTTTATACAATTATTCCAAATTGGTGTAGAATCGCAGTACTGCAAACATCAAACCTTTTAAAATTTTCCTACCCGACATGATAAAGAAAACATCTTGAACGAACGAAAAGCCATCACTAGGACGATGAAGAGCATGAACGTTTATGTAATTACGATTGATCTAGATAGTTCTGATTCATTAAGACCAACGGTAGTTTATAATTATTACCAAAGTTCAAATCCTACCATTGTAGAAAACAGTCTGAGTAATCATTAACAGCATATCTGTTCCCAAATTCGACGATTGACGATCTTGCCTCACGCCCTGCACTTCACCGAACAGGTCATGAACAAGTTACTGGGATTGTGTTCTCTGACGCATACATGCCATTCGAGAGAGTCTGTTTCTATGCTCTACTCGAGAAGCCATGATTTTCTGCACTACCATGTGCATGCAGACGGCTGAAAATAACACTATGTGCAAACTTCAAATGTATTCCTAAAACACAATGCGTCATGTTTCCACCGTCCAAACTTCAAATGAAGATCAAGCAAGCATGCATGGCAAAAACCACTCGGAGGATATATTCCTAAAACACAAGACATATCTTCAAAAGAAAAATAAGGAAGATATTTACCATAGCGTTTACAATCGAAGAAAAAGACGGATAACGAAGTTCAACAACCCAGAGGGCAAGCAGATGCCAACTCTAGCAAAGTCAATGCTTTCAGCAAGCACTAGTGAAAAGAAGAAGAAGAAGAAACCACCCAGTTATTGTTCAAGAAGATTATTAAATAACGAGCATCTACCAATGCAAACAACTCCACCATCTTCCGATCAAGCACGCCATATATTCTGCGGTTGGATGACGTCATTATCATTCATTAACTTGTCAAGCACAACGTTCAGATCCACAGACTGTCCGTTCTCTGTCAGCTTCTTCACTGTTGTTCTCACTTGTTCTCTGGAGAAGCCCATTTTGGCAACCTGATCCACAACATTATCAACCGGAACCCTGGCCCTATTGTCGCTAGAATCAGATTCAGCATGGGGTAGTATTTCTGCCCTTGGGAGCCGTGAGTTGCTGCTTCCACCAGAAGAAAACTGTGATGGCCTTGAATTGCCGTAGCGAGGGGACACTTCCTGGGAATATGACTCAGGGAAACCAGCAGGATAGGGAAGTTGCCCAGACCCAACTCTGCTCACTGGGAATTCATATATGTTAGGGTTGGTACCGTAAAATTGTGGTGGTGGTGCTGTTGGACCATTATGAGACTGATTTGGAGTAGTTTGGCGGATATTTGGAGGATAAGTCTGGTGTTGTGATACATAAGGTGGTGTCTCTTCAGGATGTTGGGGGAATGGATGTTGATGCGGTCTGGGTGGGCCAGGTGGACAGTTCTGTTGAACCTGTGGTGGTGGCGGGACTGATGCTACATGCTGTTGCTGTGGTACAGGTGGTGATCCATAATGTTGCTGTGGGGGTGGAAGTGGTTGAGCCAGAGACTGGTGAGGTGTAGGCAGTCGAGATTGACCTGGTGGTGGGAATTCTTGTACCAAAGATGGGTTTTGCTGTGAAGGTGGTGGTGGAGGTGCATTAGGAGTTGGGTTCATTGAGTGACGAGGAAATGTAGCTTGTTGTGATGTAATTGGAAGGTAAGATTGCTGGATAGACTGTTGTGGAGGACATGGTGGGGGTGCATTAGAAGCAAGAGGTGCTAGGAGAGGAGACGAAGTGACTTGTTGTGGTGGGACAGATGCAGGCTGGGGTTGCTGGACTGGTTTCTCTGGAGGTGCTGATAGTTGCTGAGAATCAGAAGTTGTGTATGAAGTTTGATGGTCCCCTTTAAAAGCCTGCAACTTTGATAGTTGCAGCTGAGCTTCTGCAATTTCTTGCTTATCATGTAGATCCTGCACATCATTTTGCACCTGCAAAGGAAAAAATTGCATCTTTGCAGCTAGGCATACGTACAAGATGGCTATAGGTTTAATAAAATTTCAGAGTACAGGTGCTTAAGACTTAAGAGAGATAAAAGCAACACACGCAAATAACAGTCTAAACTGCAAGATGAAAAGGGTTTCACCAAAAGGCTCCCACAATCACTAGGAAAGACTAAATAAAATATACAGAAACAAATATCAGCAGTCCAATAGGTGGTGCAAAACAGGTCTAAATTTGTCAATTTATACTTCCCACACTTGAGGATATAGGCATAATTTACTGTGTTTTGTTGTTCCATCTCAAGATGTCAAAGTACAAATAAATCAATCAACCATTATGCAAGACAAAATCAACTCTCTAAGTAACTGAGTTGACCAAGCTATATGGTTTCATACACTTCATTAAAAGGTTCAAATTTTAGTGACAACATTCAAAAAAAAATCATTGAAAAACTTAGGGGGTGTTTGAGCTGTCTAAAGTATTCGGAAAGGAAAGTTCATAAAGTAATTACAGGCATTTGTGCCATCCAAAAAGTAAGGAAAGTATTTCTTGACTTTCCTCAATATAAATAGGTAAACATTTTGGACTTTCTTGTCTACCCCCTTAGGAAACTCTCATGTTTGCCTTGGAATCTCTCTTGTTTGCCTGCCCCTCGTGCCCACTTTCATTTGACAATCCCCTATCAACCACTTTCCCCTTGTGTTTGAGTTCATTTGATAATCTCTTGTCGTCTACTTTCTCCTCACACCCTCATTCACTTGACCTTCCCTCTCCTCTCACCCTATCCCTCCTCATTCTCAAAAAGGCTTCTTCCCCGATCATTTTTCCCCACTCCTCTGCTTTACATCCCTTTGCATCTAGCTTGACCCCTTTTTCCCTTTTGCTCGACCCCTAGCACCTGCTTGACCTTCCCTCCCTTCCTACCTCATCCCTCACCCTTAAAAAGGCCTCCTCCCTTCCCTTCCTACCTCATCCCTCACCCTTAAAAAGGCCTCCTCCCCTCCCATTCCACCCAACCCCTTCCCCTCCCCGACCTTTGACAACTGGAAGCAATGATTAAAAAATCTAATTATTGATTTTCAATAAATAAAAATGAAATTTAATATTGGTAGTTTATACACTTGTATTTTATTTGTGCACTCTTGATTTATGCATTTTGTTAATATTTTATTAATATTAACATTAATTTATAATATTAATATTAAATTTTATTAATTTTGATTTTAATATTTTATTTTAATTTATGCACTTTTATTTATTTTTTAAAAAAATATGATTCATTTTTGTTTTAAAATTTTAAATTTCTGTCATACACAAATAGACTTTTAAGATTAATTTCATAGTCTTTTTTAAGGTTCAAATTTTAGTGACAACATTCAAAAAATATGCTGTAAGACAAAAAATATTGCCGAAAGACTTATATGGTTACTAGAGAATCATAAACACTGCATGCACATCAACAAATCACATTTAAAATAAAATTCCAACTTGCTATTGATACAGATAAATGGATAAATGGAGAGAAAGGAATATCTTGCCAACCCCACACACAGGGATGAATTCATTGATTATCATTGCATCTATCCAAAACTTGAGAAGTCCACTTCTCTGAATGTATAATAAAGTTACCTATGTCCTAATAGATTCGTGATACTTCAAAGATAAAAAATAAACCTTCAGAAATTTTGCAACCTTACCAGTTTTAAGAGCAATTACCCTTTGGTAGCTGGAACAGCTAAAATAAACATTATAGTACCTAGAAAAGTCTTGGCATGGCAATAGCAAATCACAGATGTATAGAAAACAAAAGGTTGCAGGATTAATATGGGAAAAAATAACTTACCTCTCTCAGAATATTCTCCAATTGTCTCAGCTTTCCATCAGTACAACCGGCACAATTTTTGACCGACACCTTCAAATCATTGACAGAATTTTCAAGATTACGTGTTCGGTTCTCAAACAGTGAGAATCTTGTCTTTACATCTTCAAGTTCATCAAGTAGAGTATCAACATGTTTCTTCATAATGCGATCAATCTCAGCTACTGTAGTTACTTCACTTGTGCCACGGGCTCTTTCACAAGTTATTATTGGAGATTCCTGTGGCCCTAATGAACTGTAGCTCTGTATGGATTAAAAGAGAAATTAACCATGTCATTTTGCTTGATACAAAAAAAATCTTGAATGAAGGAAATAATTGAATGACATTAATTTCCAACTGACATTTCATATTGGATGAGAAAAGCCTCTTTTGTGCTTCCATCAACAACAGAAGACAACAATCACGATAATAGCTTAATCCCATGGTGAAGGCTCCACTAGCATAGAGATGCAATTGCAAATTTTGTTTGATTCAAGACATTGATATGGAAATTATCCATATCTAGATAATGGACGATGCACCTTTGGACAGTAAGCTTTCTGTTTGAACCAAAAATAAATGGAGCAAACTAGCACTACAGCCAAATCCCATTCCTACTGATAAGAGATTGGGTTTGTAAATTAACCTATATATCTGAAACACACAAAGTTCTAGTAATCGTTCAAAATCCCTGAAACAGGGATGTCCTGGGCACAAATAGAAGCATGGGAATCATCTCCAGACTGGCACATTAACTAGTTAGCTTCACCTGTCCTATGAAGTATGAACCAAGTAAACAATCAGATCACTTGCATATATGTGAGTTAAAAGCAGTGAATGCATCTCTTCACATGGAAAACTTGAAGATGCAATGAACTTTTGTTTAGGTATTAAATTCATTGATTGAACGGTAAATGACCTTATTCTAACACAATAAGCACGGTGCATGTTTGAGTTCATGAGTTTTTCGACGAATTTTGATGGTGTGACCAACCATATCGTTCTTTGACAAAGTATTACTCATCAGCTGGAGACAAAGAGTTCCCAAAAAGAGAACCCTTTGTCGTTGGATATATATAACCAGCCACCAACTGAGTAAACCATGACATTATTTCAGTTTTACAATACTCCTAAACTTCACAGATCTAACTAATTTTTCTGTACAATTCGATTCAAATTCCATCGACAACCCAATTTCATCGAATTATAATAAAAAAAAAACGACAGTAACAAACAATCAACAGGCGAAGAAAAAAAAATCACGCGACATTCGAACGCCGAAATTCGATAACTTGGTCTAAAATAAAACTCGGGGAAAAAAATGTACATCCATGATTCCGTACCTTGTAATTAGAAGGCGGCGGAGGCGAGGACGGCCCAAAAGCGTTCCGATCCTGCTGGATATCGTAGTTGGGGGCGATCTCCTCCCTGTACGCACCTCCACCTCCATTGCCCCGGTAGTGAGCGTCTGGGGGCGTGTCCATTAGGTCCAGCAGGTCGCCGCTCTGGGTGCCGGCGAGACCCATCACCTGCTTGTCCTTGTACTGCGAGAAGCTCATCTCCGACGGGAACGACCTCGGTGGTGAAATTCGATGGGATATTTCTGGGAAGCCAGCAGGAAGCTGATCTTGCGTGATGCGTCGAGGGAGGCGTAGGTCGTGAGACGATGATTATATTTTTTAAGAAATTATATATTTTATAAATATAATTTTTTATATAAAATATTAAAAGTAGATAAGTGTCTATAGTTAAACGTAGGTCGTTCGGAGACTTGCATCCCAAGGTAATTACAAAATTAAACTTCAATTTTAAATTTGAGTTGGTACTTTTTAATAATTAATTGTAATTCTTGACTAAACCTCGTTTATTAATAATTTATCTTGATTTCCAGATTCACTTCTATTTTTATAATAATAGTTTTATTTTTAAATATATTTTTTTTTATTTTAATTTTAAAAATTGATCATTTAAAATCACTTTTAAAAATAATTTTTTTATCAATTTCAAAAATATAAGATCGTTTGTATACAAAGTTTATGTCTCTTGAAAATTAATGTAAAATTTTTTTTATTATTAAAATATTAAAAATTTGAAAATAAAATTTTTTATAGAATAATTTACGAAAATTTAAAAAATATATATATTTAATTTAAAAAAAAATTAAAATATTTTAAATTTTTAACATTTTAATAAAAAAAAGTTTTCATTTTAAAAGATGTATAAACTTTACCTTAGAAATCAATAAAAAAGAAAATTTAAAATTTTTTATTATTAAAATATTAAAAATCTGAAATATTTTTAATTTTTTAAAAATTAAATATAATTTACATAAATAATCTTATAAAAAATTTTAATATTTCAACGATAAATTATTTCTCTCTAAAATATCAGCGTAAATTATACTTCAAAATACAGACGTGCTTGGTGGGCCTTGGGGCTCCGAGGGATGGGGAGGCCCAGGATCGGCGGAGGGGTGGAGAGAGTCGACGGGAAGGACCTGAGCTACGGCGACTTCGTCTCCAGGTATCTCAGGTTAAACCGCCCCGTCGTGCTCACGGGTATAATGGACGGCTGGAGGGCGTGCAAGGACTGGGTCACCGACGATGGCCTCCCGAACCTCTGTTTCGTTTCGAACCACTTTGGGAAATCCATCGTGCAGGTGATTCCTCTACCAAACACGATCCCTCCCCCCCCTACCTTTTTGTTCTCTTTTTTGCTCGCTTCCCCGTCGTGTCACCTGTTGCCTAGTTAAATGCCGTTTTAGGAAGAAGAAATGCATGTCGCAATCCATTTTGATGTTTATTTCGGTCATCTTTTCTTTGTCTGGGAGCTAGGCAATAAATTGTTGGGGACCCGTGCAGGTTGCAGACTGTTGCAAAAGAGAGTTCATGGATCAGAAAATAGTTGAAATGTCTGTATCAGAGTTCGTCAACCATTGGCTCGACAATTCCGCTGCATCCCAAACTAATGCATCAACTTGCAATGATGACGCCAATCGACCTCTTCTTTATCTTAAAGATTGGCACTTTGTAAAGGTCTTTCTGAATGAATTTTCGATCTACTCTTTTGCGTGACTTATCTTCATTCTGCCACCCCGTTGCTATGCATACATAGAAACTGCTGCTATGATGCAAGCTCTTTGTCCTCTCATTAAATCTCCTCATACAAGCAGTGCTGAATTCTCGGAAGGGATCACAAATTAGTTCTACATTCGTGAGAGTATCAAGTACTTTGAGAACGATGTTTCTTTTTAAACTAGTCACTTGTCTTTTTTGATACCTTAGAATTCTCTTTATCATGATAACGTTATTTTACGAATAACTTACGTTTCATATTTATTATATGATTAACGGGATGCTCCCAGGAAAACAGAATCCTTTGTTTCTTTTGACAAAAATAATTCTTGTTTATTTTGTCAATCTTCTCAGGAATACCCCGAGTATGTTGCATACAGAACCCCAGAATTTTTTTCTGATGATTGGCTCAATTTATACCTGGACAGTTATTCTATGCACAGAAATCCAGACAACAACGTTCTTGAGAAAAATGAGATAAATTGCTCCGACTATCGTTTTGTTTACATGGGTCGAAAAGGTATGTACGAATATTCAAATTTGATTATTACTTCCTTTCATGTTCAAGAAGTTTCCCCTGTTAAACCTATAAACCAAGTTGCACATCCTTTTCTCAATTTCAGTTTCTGTTTGCACTTCAACTTATTTATAGTTTCCTGTTGTGCATAGATCATTTATACTATTTTCCTCTTCCAGGTACTTGGACTCCTCTTCATGCAGATGTTTTTAGGTCTTACAGTTGGTCTGCTAATGTATGTGGCAAAAAATTATGGTACTTTTTATCTCCTTCACAGAGTCACCTTTTGTTTGACAGGTACATTGTCATAGTATTATTCAAAGAAACCTGTTTAAACTTTTAGTAAGGATGGAAATGTGCATGTCAGGAAAGTATACACTCTTCAAATAATAGAGTGGATTATATTTTTTCTGATACAGGGACATTAATTGCAATTTCTAAATTGTCTTAAATTTTCCCTCTCTCAATTCACATATCTTTACTTAATTTGTTTCAGATACTTGAAAACATCTGTCTATGATATTTTTGGCAATGTTTCGGAGAATAAATATCCAGGATTTAAAGATGTAGAATCTGACATCCTTATTTTATTTTTACTTTTTTTACTTTTAAATGAATTGATTGCCTGTATTCTGTACCATCTGCAGACAGTATGGTTGGAGTGCACACAAGAGAAGAATGAGAGTATATTTGTTCCTAGTGGATGGTATCATCAAGTGCATAATCTGGTACATACCTTAGTGTGCCAAATCAAGTCTCCTCATTTATTTTAAGAAAGAACAATGTGCCTTTAGAAATATTAATGTGATCATGGAACAATAGCTTGCCATATTTTCTGTGACATTAATAATGGCAGTGTCAAAGGGTTGGCCCTTTCTTAATTGTTCATGTTTGGGAAAAAATCAATAGGATGAACATGAACTTCCTAGTTTTTGTTACTTCATCCTTTCAATCATCTATTTATTTTACTGCTATTTGAGTTTTTATTCTTTTCTAAACATTGTGAAATTTCCCGTCTTCTTAGAATTCATGCTTGACTCTTATAGTGGTGATTATAGTGCAGAAATTTATTTACCAAAATTTTACTGCTATTTAGTTGCAAAATGTTTTCCAAGTGGTTTAACTCTACAAATCATTATTGTCACATTTTAAACAAATTAATAATGTATACTTATATGTCTAGTGAAACTTTTATATCATAATGTGTTTATTTCATTTCAGGAAGACACAATATCAATAAACCACAACTGGTTCAATGGCTATAACCTTCACTGGGTGGTGAGTAGAGGATTATCCACTTTGTCAAGGCTATTTTAGTAATTATTAGTTTGAACTGTTTGTTTCAATTCTGCTTCATTCAGTGGAATTTGCTTGTGAGGGATTACAATGAGGCTAAAGAATACATAGAAGATATCCGTGAAATCAGTGATGATTTTGAAGGTCTCTGTCAACGTAACCTTGCAGCAAACACAGGTAATTGCTTTGGAAATTTTCCTTCCTTCGTCTGTTACACAGCAAAGATCATTGATGATCCAAAGGAAAATTTCTGCCAATTTACCCATGTTGCAGGAATGAATTTCTCTGACTTCTTCATCTTTATGTTAAGATTCTCTTTTGCCAATTTGATGCAAATGTTGCACCACAAGGAGTACAGGGAAGGGCTCTTACCTTGTTTGTCTGTGAACTCACAGCTTTTGTATAACTTGCTATCCATCTGTGATGTTGCCACAAATATGAAATCTGCCGAGTCATTCTCCGTTGAAAATATCCACAGATGCTCTACAAAGGATGCTGTATTATCAGATATTTGCAAGATGTTAGAAGAGCCCCAATTTCTTGAATTGCAAATGGCAGTCCGTAGAACCTATGCAAAGCAGGAAGAGTTTCTGGACGTAAACATGAATCCAGGGAACACATCCCTTTGTCAAATGTGCTGTTCGCTACTGAAACAATTCATAGCTGGTGTTAGAAATTCAAATCCGGAAAATGCTGTTGAGTTCAATCCCTTTGGGCCAGAAGATTTGATTAGACTTATTGGGCACGTGGTAGCAGATATGAAAGACTTACGTGATAGTTTTAACTCTTTTCAGAAGTCAGAACTTTTGGATTATGAAACTTCATTTGTTTTGTAATAATTGTATCTTATAGAGCTTTCATTAGGTTTTGTTTAAGTTGGAAAATTTCAAAGGATCTTGGTGATCAGAGGTATGCATACGCATTTTAGGCATGTGATAAAGATTTTCAAGAACTTGGTGGGAGAACATGGAACAATAAATATGATAATTTTGAATTTGCTGGTGAATGATGCAGGAACAGAAAAATAAATGGACATGGATCTGCAGTTGGAATTCCTAGAGGCTCATCATGTGTGAGTTTCTACATCAAAGGCATTGTTTCTAGTATTTGCAAGAATAGATATTTTCGAGAGAAGTTCAAAGGCGCACGGTAATCATTGCCATGGTTTGTAGCACTGTATATCAAATCTTGATTTCAGCTTCCTAACATGCGCTTTTTGAAGACTCCATTGTATTATAAACAAATTGGGGGTGCTCTTGTTCTAGTTGTCAACATCCATGTTTTTCTTGGGGCCAAGTAATGAGAATCATGAGCTTAATTCATTGTGTTCCCATGCACGAATTCAACATGGTCTGCCTAATTCATTGTGTTCCCATGCACGAATTCAACATGGTCTGCCTATCAGACGATGGACAATGAATCTTTGCCACCTTTCTGTTGGAGTATTGTATGATTGGTCCATTGACACCAGCGTGCTTTGGAGCCTCTGATATGTAAGCGTGACCGAAGTCCAAAGGAGAAGCTCAAGAAGTCCAAAGGGGTTCATTAAATGTGCTGCAATGATTAATTCATGCGTCATTGGGACTGCTGGAAGTTCAACTGTTGGCCTGAGATTCTTACGTATGCTGCCTTTTGCCTTTATGCTGAATGTACCATAGAAGATCTCCATGAATTTTTGCTGCTAGCATGCCTGGATGATACATGGGAGCTGCTCGGAAGTTGATTTCACATTTCATTTTCCATAGTTCCCAGCGACATCAGTAGGAATTTAGCAACTTCAATTTTCCCTGCTTGTGGTATCTTCTTGTAGACATCTTTGATTGTCACCATATCTGGGCTTCTTATGAAAGCGTTGAATGACTGTAAGGTATAGCCTACATTCAAAAAACAAGTGTTGGGGAGATTCTTGTCATCACCAGGGAGGGCACATGGCTGATTGGTAGCATTTACGTGTTGGCGTAGTTCTGCTCTAACCGGCAAGGCTTCATGTATGAGCAACCAACCAAACGTGTGTGATCTTGGGCGGAGGAATGTAATTCTCCATGGTTTATCGTATGGGAAATCTGTGTTAGCATTTTAGAGTGGCTGTTCTCCTGGAATAGCGTATGATAATACATCTTTGACATTTGGCGCATTTGTTTCTTATGAGAGGTTGTTGTTGTGACTTGAATTTGCGCAATGATATTGTCGACTGGCCGATGTTGATTTGAAGAGAATACATTAATTGCTTGTTGGTTCAAGAAGCCAAACATTCCACATTGCCATCAAGCCTTACACGTGAACCTCGATCCTCTTATGGATCTCTACGGAGGACAACGTTATTGACGTCAAAACGTCGAAGATGTCAGTGCAGCAATGATAAGAAGGGTTTGGGAATGATGTCAGTCCTTCTAGCTGTTTTGACAACCACTCTGGTTTTACATCACCCTATCTCTTATCATTGACTTTGTATACCGGCGTGAGCTAAGTGTGAGCCAACGATCGTTACCAACTTGGGCGTGATGGGCACAGGATATTAGATCATTACCATATATACCCAGATAAATCAATGCTGTTACTTTTTTTCATTACACGTAAGATACAATAGATGTTCAAGCAGTGGGCTGGCGTACAGACATTGGGTTTGTGATTTACATCTCTCTCTGCAGCACTGCTTTAAACCGGAAATAATGGTATTCCCCCGAGTTATTAACACTCACGACCGAGGTGCAAGCCTTCTCTTTGATCTGTCCTGTATCTGATTGACTGTAACCTTCAATTATATCCCTAGAACAGACTGTCTAAGAAAACCAAGTCAGAGAGAGATTTGAAGTATCTCCAGTTTATAACAGGACAGATGGAAAGCATTCCTTTCCTACCATGCAATTCATAGGAGGCCAAAACCTCTTAAAAACTGAACACATGGTTTTCTAATAAAAACAAACCAAAAACCAAGCAGCAAAATAATGTGACGCGAAAATATCTTTTCCAGGATGATGTGCTCACCATGTCAAGAAGTCGAAGGGCAGCTGAGCGAGTGAATTTCCTAGCAAAAAGAAAACAAGCTGATGGTCTCTCCTTGCTGGTGCACCATTCCCGTCTTCTTTCAGTTTCATAGTATATGTTATCTATTTTCTGCATTGGGAAAGAGGAATGTGATTGTGTATATATATATAGCATTAGAAAACAATGGACGACACATATTGCCAATCCTCCATGTAGTTTCTTTGTTTTATCACATGTAGACCTGACACCTGAGTATACTGAATCCAAGGGGAATTCATTATCAGTGGTGAGTAAATAGCTCAACACAATTAGCAATAGCATTCTCACAGAAAGAAACTTGAAGAGAAAGGTAGTGGTGGTAGATGTATTGCTGAGAGGTTCGTTTATTCAAATCATACCTTTATACTCGTAATAAGATTGGCCACAGCATCGGAAAACTTGTATGTCAAAGGATGCCATCCACGCCGTTTGGGGTCTTTGGATGAAGAAAGATCCCATGCAGAATGTGTCAAGCTTCGAGCATTTATTTCCCACTCAAGCTCATTTTGCTGGATATTATTCGCCTAAATCTTAGTCTTTATTTGGAGGGTGAACACTATTATCATCAACATGGAAGAGATTGCAGAAACAAAACGGAAAAGTTGACAACCATAGCAAAATTTCCAGGATCTCCAATAACTTGTGAGATAGTTATAAACCAGGGAAAAATGTTCTTCGCTGTTAAATGAAAAGCCATGCATAAATGTTCTTCGCTGTTAAATGAAAAGCCATGCATTGCCAAGGGGAACATAATCTTGAACAAAGCACCCAAATCAGCAATTACATGACAAACAAACCACATAAACTTACATGTCATCTAACCATTAGGGGTGATTGTGTTAGTTCCATAACATTAGTATCAGATTTTTTTAGAAGTCTCAAATCTGTAAGGATTGGAAATTAGTAAAAAAAAATGGATGTCAGTTGTGCACAGATTTAAAACTAAAAACAAAATTATATCTAAATTTCATGATATTTGGATTTGAACCACAAGTTTGGGGCATGATCATTTAGGTAGCAAATTATTGTCTGCAAAGTAGAAAACCTTGTTTTGTTTCACAGGTTGGGGCATTTATGTTTTCAATAAATAATTGACTCCAAACTTATGTTACTTTGGGTTTAAAATGTATGACTAAATCTTACCACATTCTCCAGACTGGCCATGAACAACTGTTACCAAGCAGCTGCCAAATTGATGCTATTTATGTACGATTGGCACTTCTGGAAATTAGCTACTACTTAATATTTTATACTATTCACATGGTTCATATGAAAGAAACTCAAACACCTTTTACGATAAAGATCCTAATATATTAGTGTAGGTTTGATTGTTTGTGAGCAGTAAAAAACCAAGAAGAGAAATTTACTGCTAGCAATGTTTGAACATAGTGCTCGTCAGGGATACAGTTGTGCTCCTTCCACGCATCTGCAGGCTTAAAAAATCATTTGGCAATACATTAGCACTTTGAAAAACAAGGGGACTTCATGTTCACAGTAACAAAATACAAATCTTTAATTAAGCACCAGCCATGTTCCTCTCATTCACAATTTTTGTACATTTTATCATATACCCTACAAATCCATAGAGAATTACTACATTTCGATTTCATCAATTGATTTCATTTGTCCATAACAACCATGTGTAATATGCAAAAAATTAATTGTCATGCTGAATGACATCACCCCAATTTAGAGGAACATCTGAAGTACACAACAAGCTAATGGCAACTCAACGAATAAGCAAGAAAAACTACTTACAAAAGGATGATCTCGCCAAAACTCTGGTAATGACTTTCTCTGAAAAAGGAAAACAACAAGCAATAAAATTTCAAGCATATGTACAGAATTTGTCAAAAAGGAGAAAACTGAGAAAATCAGGAAAAGTTAATTTGACTTATTGAGAATCAATGTTCCATCACGGACATATGTATGAAGATTTCCATGATGTCCCTCACATAATCAAATTATTGAACTTGAGAAATACAGAGTGTCTTTTATTTTTTGTATTTTTTAAATCCTCTGAACATTCTTTTTGTAAAAAGTTAAAACAGAGCCAAACAACACATCTTAGTGAGCTTGTTTGATAGAAAGAATAAAACAGTACATGATAATGGAAACAAGAGCAAGATCACAGCATTTGCATCATTGCATGCTTTGTTTTTGTGCACATTGACCAACAAACTATCAAAACTAAATCCCTTCAAAAAGAAAAACACAAATTCTTTGTAATGAAATAATGCAACTTCAAGCAATTGCAAGGACTTCAGGATCCTAGAAGGCTTACCCTGCAGTGCCTCTGAAATACAGGGAAGACCGTATCATCATCAACCATAATTTCAGCATGTTTTCTGTTTAAAACAACCCACTACAAGAAGAGAACAAGGCAATAGTCAAACAAAGGATAATAATTAGTGGATGACTATCTCAAACATAAGCAGAAGTTGCATCATATTTTACTACCTGTGACCCCTTTCTCCAATTTTGTACAGGAATAACTGGATGCATTTTTGGATTATAACGACCCTCTTTTGTATCAACAAAGCTGTTTCCAAATACATGAGCAGTTGTTAGAACCCATACCTCATTAGATACTGACTGCGATGTTTCATGTTCTATGCATCCTAGTACATTATTATATCATAATATAATTGGAATAGAAATGCATGAGTTTGCATCCACAAATTTCAAGTGGCTTGAAGATAAGAGGCAAGTCAGACAGTTTCGAAATCAACGATGTAAAAAATGCTCACACTTGAAAAAATCTGAGTTTTCAATAATTAAATAGCTGGACACTTCACGTTGTCAATTTTATTGGTTGAAACAAATATCTGGCTCAAGAAAAACCATCATAGTCATGAATTAGTAGAAAGCAAGGTTCATAATTGGACTGGGCTTCAACTTTGTGGGGTTCAACTGTTAACCCAAACCAATCAAATCATGATATCAACATGAAATCATAATTAATAAGTAAACAATTTAATAGCGTGTGCGTGCACATGTGAAAATTGCAAAAAAAGAAACAAAAACAACAATCCAAATCATGATCCCATATGTGAGATTGACCATATAAATCCTTTTTTTCCAAGTATTCCTATCTATTGTCAAATCTCCCATTAAATTACATAAATTTAAATATTTTGTTACAATTCCTAAACAAGTATTTTTAAGGCTAACTTTATTTTTTAAAATTTCTTTTTCACTATTTAATTCTCTTCTTCTGATTGATAGATTCCTTAGTCTTCCAAGCATACGACTAAACTACCTAAATTAATTTTCTCTTGTCTTATCTTCAATAAATACAACTCCTATTCTATTTCTAATGAAATCATATTTTAGCTTATCCCTAACAGTATTACCACTTATTTATCTAAGCATAAGCGTTTTTGCAAAATTGTAAAAAAGGAAAACTCAAAAAATAGGAAAAAATGCAAGATAAACACACAAATATTTAAATAATAAAATATAAAAATATAATTTAAATAAAATCATGAGATCAGTTTATGATTCAATGATAAAATGGTTTACTTATCATTCAAAAATCAAGATTCAAGCTTGAGATCTAATTGAAAGTTTAGAATGGTAAATGATAAGAAGTTAGGCAAAATAATGATAAGATATAAACAAATTAGGTAAATAGAACTGGGCATATATGTATTTAAATATTTTTATTTTTTGATACGTGCAACCTAGCTAAATCCGAGAAGCATAGTTGGACTAGCTGGTTGAAACCATTCAACTACCAAACAGGCTACCTATTCAAACCAACAATAGAATCACATGTTGACAATGTGGCAAATGAGCTGTTTTTTAAAAACCTCAACATGAAATGCACTTAAAAATGACACCACACAACATCAATTGACATGACAACCAATGTCATCACATGTCATGCATGCCAATCGACACTACATTTTTGCAATGTGAAGTGATAAGCATAGCTTTCTGGATCATTTTTTGGTACTTGATAAGCAATGGCAATTGGGTGTAATACTGAAAATACCTTGGATCAACCAACTTTGGATCACATATCAGCATATTGATCGATCCAAAGGATTTTTTGTATGGAACAGAACCAAGAAAGGATTGGTTGATCTATGTGATCTGCTGTCAGCAAGGGGAAGTGACAAATTTCTGATGGTTTTCTCCCGTCTTCTTCTTCCATCCTCTTAATCTTCACTCCAATTGGGTAGATCTTTATATCTACAAAATAGAAAGCTAAGGTGTTTTTCTTGGAAGAAGGCACCAAATAAACACTTCGATTTTCTCTTCTACAACCCTATCTTAAGGTGGATTTTCTTTTCCATCTCATTTCCTTCATTTTAAAGCAAATCTAAGATATTTATGTTATGTTTTAAAGTTTTTTATAATTTTTTAATCTTTTTATAAATATCAGTGATTTTCTCTAAGTATCAGTGAATATATTAGATGTTAAGAATAAGAGAAAAGGAAAAGTTATATTGCTAAGATGACATAAGGCCTCTAGTTATAGTGGCTACACAACTCATACAAAAAGACTCTAACCAATGTGGCATTGAAATCACACATACACTAAGAAACTCTAATACATACTTCAACATTAGAGAATATCAGTAATTTTCAAAGAATATTAGTCATCTTCAGTAAATATCAGGGAATTTTAATGAATATTAGTTATTTTCAGTTAATATATTTAGTAAAATTCCATTTGATTAATTATGAAAAAGATCATTTTTCAATTTATGCTATTTTTCTTACTTACCGTAGTTAAGATGTTAAAGTGAATCGGATCGAAGTGACCACAAGTAGGAAAGCAAGTTTATTATCTAAATCTATGCCACACATTTGTTTAAGTCTGATTTTCTTTTCTTTTTCGTTGTTCCATAAATGGAACAAATTTTTTCTTGTGTATTCAACAATCTTTCCATCC
This sequence comes from Amphibolis antarctica, assembly GCA_024699675.1. Classification (NCBI taxonomy): domain Eukaryota; kingdom Viridiplantae; phylum Streptophyta; class Magnoliopsida; order Alismatales; family Cymodoceaceae; genus Amphibolis; species Amphibolis antarctica. Next base: position 118,800 of record JAMKPZ010000125.1, read on the forward strand.
CCATTGTATCCTTCTTTCTTTAGTTTTATTTTTTTAGCAACATTTTCAGCTTACCACTCAGAAAAAAGCAAGATATACAATATCTATCATGTTTGTTAAATTTGTTTCATGATAAAGGACAGGATGATTTCTAATTTTCTGAAAAGGGCTGTTCACTTCCAAGTCACACAATCTCACACTGCAGAAGAACAGAACTTACAGTAAAAGAAATAGTGTGCTTTAATTAATTTGCTGGAAGCAACATATATTTGCGATAAAACTTATTGAAACACTTTCCTAAGACAGCTTATCCTCAAACAGAGTTCAAAATATTGATAAAATGAAAATGTAGAACAAAAAGTCAATCAGATAACTCACCTGTCTACGAAACTGTTTGGTGTTGACATTATATAGTCGTATATGTAATTGAAATTATACAAAGGTATGCAGCTGTAGAGGATGAAATATATATCAGCCAATTTTTCCAAAATGATAAAAAAAAAGTTAAATATTCTTCATGGTAAGAAAAGAAATATTATAACAAGGTATAGATCTGACTGCTAAAAAACAAAGTAAATATTTGAAAAAAATGTGAATGACGCAGGTGATAAAAATTTCTGTGGATCGAACATTCAAACAAAAACTTTCATAGTTCAAAGACTGTTAATACAAATGTTTTCAGAACTGGACCAGAAAAAATTACCGGTCTAACCAATACAACTGGTTGGATCAGCTGAAATCATCATGGCATCCTTTTTAATTATGAAAAAAATTAAAAAAATACAGAAAATGGGAAAACCCAGACAAATGTATAAAATCTGAAAAAAAATCCAGAAATGTAAAGAATTTTTTCCAACTATATCCCCTTTTATGAAGGAAAAATATAATAAGAAATCTGACGTGATATGATATAAGAAACTTTAAATTTTCAAAAGTAAACCAGATCACTTGCAATGAGTAACAAGTTCAAATTTCGCATTATTCAACAAACATATCATAATAAATATTCAAAAAATTTTGATTACTCCAAAAATACTGATTTTCAAAAAAATCATGAGCATTTACACTGATTATTTGAAAAAATCTTGATTATTCAAAAAATTCTGTTTGTTTACAAAAAAATCAATGATTTTTTAACTTGGACCATTTGGACTGACCGGTTTTACCGGTCTGACAAGGCATTCTGACTGCCCCATCTGGTCAAACTGCAAAACCAGTCCAACCAGGAGTAGTTGGATCAGTTGTGTCACCAGCCCACAGCTGGATTCGTCCAAGCCAGTTTTTAAAACATTGGTTAGCAAAAAATTCTCATCGATGATTCAATTACTTAGAATTTCAGGTGTAGGATGCCAAAATTTAAGTATTAATGTAATTAAGATAAATATAGCTAATAAATCATAGGATGCTAATTAACGATAAGTTGGAAACATAGGTTATGATCTTGATAGCATTTACATGTGTATAATGCACAAAAAGGATGAAACAATAGTAATGGCTGTTAACTTTGCACCACAGGGCCATGCTAATGGCCTACCTGTCTGAGGCAAAAACAAAGCGCTCATTAAAAGGATCCGTTAAAGCAGCTTTTAGCAAAATACGTTCTGCTTGGATCATGCTTGATCCTCCCCAATCAACCTAAAAGAAATACACACCTAGAATTTCACTAACATGAAATAATGTTATGTTCTTTAGAACAAGGTGTCAGAGGGAGAGAAAATATTTGCAATTTTCCTGGGTCAATTTCAAACGTAAATGTATATCACAAAAATTACATTCTTATTTAACAGCATAAGGTTCCCGAATATTAAACTGAACATCCAATTCACATATATAAGCTCCCCCTGGTAATAAAACATGGATGAGAAGAGGGTGATCTAAAGTTACAGTAAATGTCATAGTGTTGGAACTTGTTTTTATAGGTTTTGATGATTTACGAAATATTTTTCAAATGATCAAGTTTGTAAACATGATTGTTAAGATTAAATCTAAAATAGTAGTTGAAATTTAAAATGTGAAATCTAAAATTCAAAATATCAATTTTAGAATTTATCTTTTGATGATGACAAATATGTTTATTGTTTAGATGTACGAATGAAATTTGAAATTTAGATGTTTGCATTTAATCTAAAATTTAAATATTGAATGTTGGAAGGTCTTGAAAAATTACAATATAACCATTGTGGTTACTTGGCAAAATATAAAATTTTTGATTAAGTTAGTTGTTAGAAGCTAATTACAACTACAAGATAACCGTTACAATTCAATATTTGAAGATCAAGTATGCACTGGAAGCAAAAGAGAGAGGTGTGAAAGAACAGATCTTCACCTATGAAAGGGAGACAAGCGTATGGGTAATTCTCTGCCTGTGGAAGGGAAAAAGAATAGTGGAAAAGCTCACGTCATGGTGATGTGTGGGAACTGGATGCTAGACACTAGTATAAATTCTTTGTGCCTACTGTGATTTACCTGAACAGATGTCATTATTCGATTAATCAATAGAAATCTTAACACTCGCATTTAATCTTACTCTCTTTCACCCTTGTATGTATTACATAGGCCACTTATGTTTGCCGTTATGCAACCAGAAGACAGGAAAATGAAATTTCAGATTCTTTTTTTTGATAACGGAAATTAATTCCAGTAATTTTCGACCAGATAAAAATCCAATGTGCAGGAGAATACCTGGATGCTGTTATTAACCTGACGACCGTGGAAGAAGGCAGACGGTGTAGTCGTTTGATTGAACACAAAGCCGGGCCTTGAATGGGCATATACAGAGAATTTACCCTCCTCATCACCCTGCAACGTAAAGACCTTATTATCAACAAAATCATACAGACGCATGCAAAACACAAATGCAGGAAAGAAAGAAAGAAAAACTCACCTTGAAGAAGGCATCCCATACAAAATCCAATGGCATTCTATTCCTTGCTATGAACAAAAAAGCAATCTTCGGCTTCTGAACAGGTGGTGGAATTCGAACCGAACTCAAATCCATGGAAACCAATTCCTTGATCCTGCCATATCGCGTTTGGAACACGAGAAGGCTGCCGAAGAAGAACGCCAGCAGCAAAGCTACCAACTTTGCCCTCGGTTTCACGGAAGAGGAACTCCTCCTCCTCATACTAAACCCAGGGGGGGGAAAAGACGAAAACAAAAGTGTCACTCGCCGGCTAAAAAGCCTGCAACGTAGTTAACACGAAAGTGAGGAAGCAGAGGATGCCTGGAAAGATGCTAGCTTTGACAATCGACGCTTCTGGAGACAGAATGTTGAAGCAAATCCATTGCTTCGGCCACACTACGGAGGATGAATGATCTACGGTCTATCGAGGAAAGGAGTCGGTGACCCCGTGGTTGGTCTCGATTTGGGAAGGAATAATCATCGTTACCAAGTGTGGGCGATGGAGATGGGAGAGAATGAGAGATTTTGATCGAGAGGACGGGGCCGGACTTGGCACATGAACGGCGAGTTGTTGCAGTCAGAGCCCGGACTCCGGAGTGTGTTAGGTGGGAGGTGGGATCCCTGATCTGTTGTAGCCTTTGTCTTTTCCTTCGCTTTTGTTTTTTTGTTTAAAAAAAAAAAAAAAATAATAATAATAACGAAAATTGTTGGATTCAAGTTAAAAGGAGGATGGATGGATGGATGGATGGATGGATGAGGGAGACCTCTGACCTCCCACCCTCCGATGCATGGGGCAGTTAGCCAGCCCCTGCATGCCTGCGCCACGTGCAGGACCGGAGGAACACACCTTGATGATTGCAAAATGACGGGAGCTGAGGCGCACCTTCAAACCAATCCAGCATCACCCCCCACCTACCAAGCGTATGTATATGCTGCCCGAATCTGCAAATCCTCGTCCGCACGATCTCACGCATCGCGTTCCCACGCACCCAACCAATGCCCACCCATATTCACCAGGCACAGGCAGATTAATTAACACGTACGGTATATATATACGTACATACATACATACATATATATATATATATAAAGACATGCAATGCAGATGAAGTTGGGGTGTGATCAAATTTATGGTTGCAGAAATTTTTTTAAGAAATCTACCTTCTAAATCTGATCACGTACGTGGTTATTGTCGTAGAAAAGTCCAAGGATGTAGTGTTTATGCAGGTACTTGTTTGCTCCTCCAGCGACAATTAATGTATTCATGGCCCCGAAATAAGATAACATACAAAATCAATATTGGTCATGTCTAGAAGAGGATGATGAACAGGAAAGTGAGGCCACGAAGATTTTTTTTATTTTCTTTCAAAAATCAGGAAGAAAAATAACAGCAAAGAACAGACACCATTTTTACCGCGATAGCTAGTGCTACTTCTGCAACTTCCTGTACGCAGTCTTCTTAAATCCCCCGATGAGCAGAATCTACAATTCATGGCAATTGATTCTTGCTGAAATTTTTCAAATGTCCGATAAATCTTATTATATTTTAAATGAAACGGGACCTTTTACATATTACATGCATGGTACATATTTCGCGTTTGCGATCCACAGAAAACGTTGATACAAAAAATCAAAAAGTAGAAGGCAACAGTTTCCTATATATTACTTCTTTACACCAAATTTTTAAACATAAAAATAGACTAATAAATACATAGAAAGCAGCATAAGATGCCTCGAGGCTCTCAACTGATACTGCTTTCTGCTTTTCCTCATTTTGACGTACTGTTTCCCATTCTCCTCTGTAAATAATTTAAGGAATGGAGTATGATGTGAACCATAAAGAATCACATCTGGGGTCTTGTCTGGACAACAGTAATCTTCCCATTTTTTACCACGCCTTCAATATCCTGTGGAGATCCATAGAGCTCCTCAATTATGCTCCCGGTCCAAGCAATGCTAGAAAGGATCGCATTACGGAAATTAGCATCCACAATCATTGGATCCGAAGAGTAATCCAAGATCACTTCATCCTCTCTGTCCATGGGTACGCTGTAAACATCAAGCACTGCCACGTATTAGTAGAAAAATCTGAATGAATTTTGTTTTTAAAAAGTCAAATGCTCCCATGCATTTGTGCTACATGTCTTTGAAGAGTGTAGAAACTTGACATAATGCTGTAACATACTGAAAATACATGGATGAAAAAGGGAATCTAATTGCATAATAATCAAAATTCAAACAATATGTTAACTAATGTGTAGGCACTCAAGAATTCTGCAGTGCAAGCCATTTGGCGTAGACAAGAGCTACGCCTTATCATTCAACTCAAGCTGCAAACTACTAAACTTCACCTGTCATAAAGACCTGCACCTGCATATCCTTCTAAATCCTCGCCATTGGAGTCAGATCTGAAGATAATTGATGGTCTAATGAGCAAACCAATAGGCTTGCTAGGGTAACCAAGTACCTGCAAAAGGCAAATATATAATTAAAAGAGAGGTTCTACAATAGAACGTCTTTTGAAGCAGCAAATAAGGTACTTGACTTGCAACTTACAAAAAAAATATTATATAAGCATCCATTCAATGCAAACGTATAGAAAAATACAGTGAGTACAATAACCTTGGGGGAATTAAGATCATTTTTCTTGCAAACAAAACTCAAAGCACGGCCTGGGTAAGCTCCAACGAGTGTTTCACCAAGGCCTCTAACCACCTATTGAAGGAAAATCTTAATATACGCATTTTTAATTAAATAAAATACGATGCAGATTTATTTAGTTAACGGGAGGGATACCTCTGCATATATCTCTGATGAGTCTCCCGATGATGGGTTAACTGTGTGAATTACGAAAGCATAGTCTGCACTAACAATTTCTTGCACTAGTACAGCCATACATAGGTACTCATGATCCAGTTTTGCTTTTCTTGTACTAAAATATGCCCTTTCATTCCACTTTGAAGCCCAAACCTGATGTTCATAGATAAAGATCCAGGATATTTACTTGAAATATCATATGAACTTACATAAACACACATCTATTCAAAAAAAATCTATAAAAACACACATACGTGATCGTCTCCAATGTATACAATGGAGAACAGCATGATAACATAGTTAACAAGAAATGCTTCATTGTAAAAAAAATTTCAGATAAAATTACCTAAAAATTAGGACAAATATTGATACTCACAAATCATTATGTCCGCTGTAAATGAAAAGCAACTACATGAGCATACTATAATGTAAATGGTTTCACATTTTCATTTTCCGTTCAAGATCAATAAGTTAATGGATTATTTTGCATCCTCCTTGCAATCATACAAATATCCAAGAAGAAACAAACTATTTTTTTTATAAGGATGGCACTAGTCCTATAGAAAACCACTACGATTGTCTCTTTTGGTTTCAGTAAGATGACCAAACTGGATTTTCAGGAAATAATTTTGTTTATATTTACCTAGATTCATGTATATTTTCTCTAGATTTCAAGAATATTAATTTTATTGTAATATAAACATCAGCTCTGACAGAATCATTATTTTTGTACCTTCTTTATTGCTAACCATGCTTGTTCCCATCTACTGTCACCTTCACCACCAGGCCAAGGCATTCCTGCTTCTTGCATTTTCGCCTTCAGCTCCTCAACCTGCAGTAAACATTGGTTCTCATGAACTATAATGTAAGCAGGCCACTGAAAGATAACCGAGTAATTGGAAAAGCTAAAAGTGTATTTGATCTTTATGAGTTTGCGGTCCAAAAGAAATTAGAAAAATTATTGCAATAGCTCAACATTGGAAAAAGTGATAATACAACTTGCATATATACAAGGAAAAATCTCTTTACTTGATCCATTGATTTTGAGTTAGATGTATATATCCCAATATAATATCATAACAAAAACTAGTCCAAACATCCACTACATTCAAAAATAAAGGCACTTGTCAGAAATTGCCACAAGTGACGGGGAGGATTATTAAAATTCTCCTACATTAGAAAGTAAGGATGAGACTCTGCATACACATATACGCCAATATAAGAAGATATCTCTTTACTCATAGTCAATTTAAAGTTGGATATCCATGTTTCTATAAGTAACCAAATGCATTATCACTACCATTATCAAACAATATACAATCAGATCCAAAAATGGTATTTATAATTGAATTTCTCACACATCCATTTGATTAAATAATTACACTTACAAGACCTAGAAAAACACAAGGAGAATATTGCAATAGTCTCACAATGAAAAAAGTAAAGACAAGACACTCACACACACACGCATTTCAACAAGAATAAATTAGAAAAGTTTTCATACCAGCTGAGATGGTGCTTTTAGCTGCAGAACGTTTTCTCGAATTTCACCAAGTGCCCCAAACTCTTCTTCATATAAATCATTGTTTAGAGTCTGCAGTTTACTTGCTATTTCCTACAAATAAAAAATTTACAAAAAATTATTACATTGCAGGTCACTTCTTTTTAACATTTTTTTTCCTTTCTTGCTAAAAAATTTTATATAATTTTTATGATTTTTTAATATTTATTATTGTTATTAGGAAATATACAGCATGCCATGTGCTTCACTAAACTAAGAGGTTACAGATCACTTTTATTTAAATCCTTACCTGATAAGAGGTTGCATATTGTTGCTATGGACTTAGTAGAACAATATTCATACTTGTTTATTAGGAATCATGAAGCCTGCCAAGTCCCTAAAGGGTGCTTTGAGATGCCCGTTGCTTAGAAGAGCAACTTTCCATCGTATATTCAAAGGCATAAATGTGAAAAAAAAGAATCCCCAAAAATATCACCTTTTTTAACTCATAAAACGTTAAGATGCATGCAAAAGTGCTAATCCATAACACATTACACAACAAGTACTGTTCAGTCCTGTTTGGCATATATGCTTCTTGTTTCTAAAGAACCAGGCTTAAGGTAACATAAAGAAATTTTTTGATTGGAAGAAAACTGAGGTTGCAATGCAACAATACACTTTTATTCTTTTCTTCTCCTCCACATTAGATATCTTAGCAAAAGTTATCATCTAATAACCTAAAGTTATGAATGTTGTACACTTGTACAACATATATGGATTTGAGCTAAAAAATGTTGTATAAAGGAGAATATTTTGTTGAATCTTGAATTTTCAAGTACTTCACCAAAGTCAAAATGCATGTTATCCATATTATTGTCGGCAAATGTACCATTGCCTTTTACAATTAACTCCCAACATCCATTTGCCTCTAGAAGATTTAGCATCTTATTTGTCGATATGTGAAATGAGAAGAGTTCTTTTCAAATGTTGTTAGAAGGTGACATGCATGAAATTTTTCTACTCAGTTGCACTTGGAAGTGTAATAAAAACCAACCTTATTTAAATCGTTGGATAAAACCTTTTCAAAGACGCCAAATGGAAGAGCAACAGATGTCGGCACTCCAATCCATGAAGGAACTTTTCCTTGGAGGTAAGCAATGTTTCGTGATTTAGCCCCAACCTTAAAAACCAGTTCGCACAATATGTAATTAAACTTTAACTACAAATCTGAAAATGGATAAAAACCAAAAGCATTCCAAAGATAAACATAAAACACATTTAAATGCTATACTGGTAAAATTCATTGAACTAACCATATCAGGTGTGAACTGATGTGAAGATATGGCATATTTGCCCATGAACTTCTTTGCGTCCAGAGTTATAGGAGGTAAAGACTGATCCCCTTTCAGATTTTCTGAATTTCCATTAGAGAGCTCACTTTCCTTGATTGCACTAGAAATTTAGAAAAAAATGCATACATGTAAGGCATGCAGAAATCCAAAAAACAACTAACCAAAATTGAAACAAATAAACAAGGTTTGCAAATTCATTAACATATTTAAATAAAATTACCTATAAACTATGTCAGAAGATGTAGGTTTTAGACTGAACAATTTTCCTTCATTCTGTTGAAGATCATTTAAAATGTTTGTGTCAAAGCAAGTGGCAAAGCAGACCTGTGGACACATTTCACTTTCAGAATTGATAGGTCTAAGAAATAAAAACATGGGTTTCAAAATGATGGTTTATTCACAAACTTGATGGGCATAAATTTTACCTTGCAGTTTCTTGCTCGCACTGAAACATGAGATAAGACATCAGGCATGTCAGGCGTCAAAACTGCTACTGTACCATCTGGTATTTCCTCTTCTCCCTTCACACTTTTCGCAACTAAAATTGTTGGTTTTTTGTAGGACTTATTCTGAACAGAAAGCAATTCATCCACAATGACAATATATCCAGAAACTTCATTGGGACTAATGACCTGCCAACTACACAAACATTTATCATTAAGTTCCAATTCATAGAAAAGAAGATGCACCCAGAAGATAAAACTAAATCACAATGAAATTATCTTCCCAGTGACTACATTGTTAAATTATTTAACCAACCTCCCCAGATTGGCCAACTTTCGAAGAGTGGGATCAAGTCGGTTTAGAAGTGCTGATAAAGCAGCAGCTGACCCAGCTCGAATCATTTCTTCAGTAAATATGCTTATCTGTGGAATCAATTTTTGATAATAAAGTAACTTAAAAACACATGAAGTTAACACAATCACCAAACATATTTTAGATACTTACAGCCCATTGATCTACTCCTAGAAGTGAACCAAGATACTCTGCAGATGGTTGCAAAATTTGCTCATAGTGTTCAGCCATCCTTGAAAGGGCAAGCCGAGTTCGATCAAGAAAAGACTTTGCAAATAGAGCCCATTGATCATCTTTACGCTGTATCATTTCTAAAGCATGATACCATCCCTACATTCATTTGAATGAACAATAATATCTGAAGGGGATAAAATAATGAACAAATTATCGAAGCTTAGCTGAAATTTTAGTCATCTATCTAACAAATATAAGTAAATTTCAGCATGGCAGAAAATTAGTTCACAAAAGAACACCTATATCACAAGACAAAAAGTTCTGATACAACAATAATCTGAACTATAATTTCACTACATAGGGTTAAATACATGAATCCTTTTCTTTCAAATATTTCTATATTTTATCAAACATTTATTTAAATTACATAAATTTAAATTTTTTCTTACAATTCCTAACCAAGTATTTGAGATTTATCACTACTTTTTTTCTATACTTATTAATTCTTCTCTCTTGATTGGTACATTCCTTGATCTACTAAGGATATAATCAAACTACTTAAGTTGATTTTCTCTTATCTTCAATAGATGCAACTCCTACTCTATTCCTAATAAAATCATTTTTTAGTCTATTCCTGTAGTATTATCACTCATCCATTTAAGCACATATGCATCTTGACAATACTAACCTTTTGCATGATCATGCTTTAAAATTCAACGTTTTGAGCAATAACATATAACTAGGTGAATAGAAATTTTATAAATTTTTCTTTTACATAATACTCCATAAGTGTTTCTCCATTACATCCATCTTACTTTAATCCTATTAATAACATCCTCTATAATTTCGTCATTACTACTTATTATAGATCTTAAGTATTTAAAAGAATTACTTTTATGAATCTTATGATCATCTCACTATAGACTTTCATCATTATTCCTATTTTTATTGAACCTACACTCCATATGTTCAGTTTTTAATCTACTCAATCTAAATTCTTTGGACTCTAAAATGTCTCTTCATAATTCTAATTTAGAACCAATTCCTAACTTAATTTTATTAACTTAAACTATCATTAGAGAAATAGCATACATCAAGGTATGTCTCTTTGAATTTTCTTGATTATTTCATCCATAATCAAAACAAATAAATATAGAACAAAAATAGTTTAGCCATAGTCAAGAATACAATCAACCATAGTCAACAATTAGCTGGCAAAGAAATCAGTATTTTGTAAAAGGCAGCTCCAAAAGTCTAACAAAGAAGTGCAGTGGCTAACAAGAAGGTCTAACAAGGCACATGCGAGTTGTAGCTGTTCAACTTTCTATTTAACAAAAAACTTTTAAAAAATTCAACATAAATTCTTCTAGCATTATCTTATTGAGGAAAATGAAGATAAGACTGGACTTGCAAGAAAACAGTGGCCTATTACCTTTAAGCAGTATACAAGATCGTCATTATCATCTGAAGAAATGGCCAGATTTTCAAGAACTAGAGTAACAAAATGCATTATTCTCTGCAATATAAGACATACAAGGGTTAAGTAGGAACATAAAAAACGAAAGCAATTAACCAAGGATTACGAATAAAAATCATTTGACTGTTTATCCCATGAAGGAACAAAACATGCTCAAATTTAATTTGCTACAACATTTGGAAAATAAGGTGCATTATATGTCACATGGAAGTTAAGAGAATCCTGACAAGAAATGTTAACCTCTGGGCTGGCATTACGTAGCTTCTCATATCCCCTTTCAGTGGCAGTTCTAACGGTAGAACCAAGGGCAATATCCAAAAATAAAAGATCTTTCAAGCGTTCATGAGGATTCTGGAGAATACGCCGAAGCTCCTCACGTGCCTCAAGCAAAGCCTGCAACATTATATTTCTCAAATTTAACCATTAGATAAAATATTCTTCATGGATGTGTAGATGCACATGTATTAAAGCTTGTGTTAGTCTTTTTGAAAAGTGAAAGACTGTGATAGTTGCTCACTTCAACCAATGTCTCCACATCTTTATCTTCAACATGATCAACAATAAATTGAAGAAGTTCCTGTTAATGTAGTTCCATAGGAACTTAGGGGTTAGCATAGAATAAATAAATATACTGTTAGAAAAAGATATGGATATGTTGAGTACTTACAGGAAATCCTGATGGTAATCCTCTTACAGGATTTATTTGGACACCAACCATAAAACCTTCACCCTAATATAAAAGAAGATAAATTTCCAAGAACCAGAAACAATTTGAAAAAGGATGAAGAAAATCCTTTACCTCAGCACTATACCCCAAACAGGTGGCAATAGCAGACTCAAGATCTGCACCCGAGTGAACTGCCTGAAAGTAGATTAAAGAAACAAGATAATCACAATTTTGATAGTAAAACAATTATACTAATCATCTGCCATCACCACCAATGCTTTTTTAGTATTAACTTCCTCTGATATTTTTGAAAAAAATGGATGATTTCATTGTGGTGACATTGGGATTGTATAGATCCATGTTTTCCTGTACCATACAAACCACTTTTTGATTTCCTTGGATGATAATGACAAATATAAAGTTAAACAAACCTTCTTCCTTCTAGTAATGGGTGTTGCCATGAATTTTTAAATTGGAAATTGTTCAGAAACAAAGTTATGGAAAGAGATGCCAATCATGCCTAAAAGTCCTTTTACATGGAAGGCAGCGACCTTCAAGGTTCTCATGTAGTGTCCCAGGTCACGTAAAAGACCCTCCTTCTGATTACTTCTGAAATTGGGCTCAGAATGGATTGCTCGATCATAACCTAATAATCTTTCTTTTGTCATGCCATTTGATATCAAGGTGTTCCAGTAAGCATTGATATCAAAGTCACTGTTAATATAATCAATAAGTGCCTACAAAGGGAGCACAATAAGTTTATTGTATGGATGAAAAGCTATTAAACTGGAACTTGATTCCTAACAGAAGTTACCTGGCAGATTACCACATCATCAGGGCTTGTGTTGTTATGAAGCTTCTGATGCCATTCTTCCATCATCCCACCCTTGCAGTCGTTGTTTCTCTTTAATAAACAAGAATCCATTGTGCAGAAAACCATCACAATCCATACCCATAATCATAACCAGAAAATGAAAAAGAGAAATTCTGTGATCTTTTCATTGGTTGAATATACACACCTGGATTACTAGAATCTCATCTCGGATCCTCTGGCCAACATCTCCTTCTCCACCCCGACCAACAGTTGACAAGATCATTTGTATTATTTCCCGATATTGGGGATATCTTTCATATGCATTTTGAAGCAAATCTGTGAGCCTATCCTGTGCTTTGCTGATTTCACTGCATTTAAGAAAATAAATACCTAAAAATGATTGCAAGCAAGGAAATGTCAAAAAGTTAGTTTATTATGGTATTCTAGTAAGAAAGAATTGAATTCCATTCAGTGAGATGGGTGGACAGATTCTATCAAACAGGTGAAAAAATGCAAAAATAGGCATTAAAATATATTAGCAGACTTCTTGAGAAAGAAAATAGATTCTGAGGTGATACATAATGGTAGAAACAAGTTTCCTATTTTAGTGAAAATTTACCGAGGTTTCACATTGTAATTTTTGTTCCACACAAGCTGCCTTGTAGCCATAAACCTCATCCACACGAGCATTCCTACAAAACCCAACTTGCCCCCATCTTTGACTTTCTCCATCAAGTCAGAAGCTATGTTAAATCTGTGCAACATAAAAAATATTATTATCATTCATAAACATTTCAAGTGTTAGTTGCCATCAACAAAAATTTCAACAGTGCATAGTACAATAAAAAGAGATTTGCAAAAGCAACAGAATTGGTTCCACTTGTAATGATGAACCACCAATATGCAAAAAGAGCAACCAAAAGGGAAGAATGATATGAAAAGAGAACAAGAAAACACATTAATATGATTGTGCATACCTATGCATAAAGGACCTCTGAGCCTCACACTCTAACTCTGCTATTCTATGCAACAAGGACTTGGCAGTACCCTTGCCATCGCCAATTTCCTTTATAGACAACAAGCACATATTTTGGAGTGAAGTATATCAAGTGTCAAAATTTGAACTTGCTAATCCAATACATGGTCAAATAAGTATGCAAAACAAGAAAAAACCTTTATCATCTTCATTTCTTCTGTATTAATTTCAACATAGAAGTCGGAGCCATTGTTCTTCATCCAGTGCCCATCAGTGTGAATGACAAAAGGCAGTCCATGGAAATCAGAACCAACAATCTCTAATTCCACAGTTTGTACCTAAATATCAAGTGGAACAATCATGGTACAGTGTTGAATAGTGTAACTCCCACATGAAATTGTGTTTAATGATGTGATAATATTAACCTGGAGAAAGTCAAATGATTCTCCCATGGAAGGCTTGCTAAATGGTGTCTCACATGCTTTGCCTAGCAAAACTGAGTTTGGGGGTGCCACATGTGGAGGAGGTAACTGCATGCGATAAGAAAGATCACACACAAACATCAATACATGAGAATAGTAATAAAAAAATTTCTTTAGCACAGGTAAGCAATTGTGAAATGCCTAAATAATAGATTCGTACTAAGCCTAACAAAACTAAAGAATGAATTTGAAATTCACCATCCATTCTCTAGACTTCCGAGATAAGCCCCAGTGAAGAACAAGTGGTCCACTACGATCTGTGGCCAAACAGACCTTCGTCTTCCCATGTGAATTTGTGACAAGGACCTTCAGGGTAAGAATATAAATTCAATATTTTGTATAATATCAGCAACCGACATGTTTATATCAAAAAAAATGGAAATCTCTAACCAGAAGCTCTCTGCTTTCCAGCTTAAATATTTTCTTATACAAAACAAGGCCACCATCATGCTCTATCTTGGCATCCAAAAAAAGGTCTAGACTTGATACAACTTTTGTGGGAAGAACACTCATCTCATCTAAGATATCAGGGGAATATTTGTTCAGTAGCTTCATTACATCCCACTTTTTGCGATGGATTCTTTTCTTGGTTACATAATTCTTGTTTTCCATTTGCTTAGAAACTTTTATTTGGATGTTTCCTTCCAAAAGCTTCCTTCTTAACTCATCAACAGAGAGGCCGTTGTCCAATTCAAGTTGCAGTTCTTTTTTAGTTTCCTCAAATTCCATCTATTCAAAGAATTTGAGTTACCAAAATCAATAATAATAGTAATGACCAGATCCAAAATAAAGGCAGGACAAATTAGCAAAAGGAAATGAAAGAACCAAGAATTACCTTTTGCTTCTCTTGTGAATAATTTGGTTTCCCAGCCTTTTCCCACTTTATGTATGCTTGTACTTGTACAAGATTATCAGGTATATGTTTTGCACTATTGTGTGATATTGTAGCATTATCACTAAGTCTTTTCTTTTCAGATTTAGGAGTGTCCTTGGCACTATTATTACTGTTTGTCAGCTTAGCTCGAAGTTGCTCAACTGAAATCCCTCTTGAAATTTCCTCCTCCAACTCAAATTGAGCTGCCACATACTCCTCCTGAAAGTGTAAGACAAAAAGTTGCTTTTTCCTTTCTGATACTATACAAGAAAGAATATATTACTGAAAAATATCATAACACAACTATGTGATTCATTTTCTCATGATGTATGGAAATCAGGAAACCTTGATGTAGTCCCATGACTAAACTATACCACTCACCTTACCAAGCGGCTACAAACTGTCCTTATATTACCGGTATAAAATGTGAGAACAACTGAAAAACATTGTTACAAAGAGACATCCACGGTGCATCTGGAATCCATAACCTAGATTATTGTCATCCATACACTTGACTAGTGGATTCTCCAGCGATAACCAAAAAATAATTGCTTCACACTGCATGCAAGAAATAACCATGTAGCAGTGTATGCTTAATGAGATGCATTAATTTCTTGCAATTCAGATGTACTGCAAAAAAACCCTCATCTGCGTATTTATGGCAATATACATGTGCTATAACTGGGTAAATATGTCTCTTACAAGGTTTTCATCACTTGCTAGAACGTTGATGAACTTGAGTTACAATATGGGATAAAGCAACATTCTTGACAGTTTTACCTTTTCCTGATCTTGTGTGTAGTTCTGTCTGCCATTCCTTTCCCACCTCAAATATGCTTGAATCTGAACAAGATCCTCGGGGGGAGTGATATTTTGGCTTCTAAGAATCGAAGCAACTGGATCTGATTTATCATTCTTGGGCAATAATATTTGGAAATTATGGCCATCATCTTTATACCTGCAACAAGAAAATAATTGAGCTTGGGACATAGAAAATACTATGGAATTTATCACAAATATCCATCATCAATTACCATTTATGCAGAGCTTCATCAAAAATAAGAAACTCTATGCCTTCAATCCCATGCTCAACCTCTAGTTCAAGGAAGGAGCTGGAATCAAACTGTTGTACAGAGGCCAAATGCATCAGTTCCACCAATAAAGACAAATTAAGAGGAAATGCATAAAAGTAACTAAAGGACTGAAATGCACAACAACAATTTAAGTACTTACTCTTACAAATGGTGTCTGAAGAGCCTTATTTTTGTATTTTCTTGTTCCATCGGGATAATTAGTAGGAATAATCCACTCTCTGAATGTTGCAAATACCAACACATCAAAGGTCGTGTTCCAAATGGTTGGAAAAAACAATAAATAAAGGAAAAAAAATCAACAAATCAGGTGTTAAAAGTGTCACTTCTGTCTCCCAGAAATTGCACCCCAGTGAAGGAAGAGGGGGCCACTGCTATTTGTGATCTTGATCTCTATTTGTGATGGATAAGGCGAAGGTGGGGCCACAACTGTGAGCTATTCAGTGAGGTATGGTTAGAGTATCGAAAGGTGAAATCTTTCCTTCTACTCTGAATCTAAAAACTTTGGGAGCATGGAATACCTGGAGTTCAGAATGATGACTGATATCGAACTTCCTTGAGATCTGCCACAAGCAAAATTTTCCCATTAGCAATGAACGGTTTAAGAGAATGTAGGAAGAATCCACGGAGTTCCCGCAACTACCACACCATAATTCTTTCAAATGTCCGTGTTTATTTGACTTTGGTTGATTGTTTTGCATAATGCACCTATACCTTCAAAGGAATCATTTTGGTCTTCTGTTTTGATACGGTAGGTGATCAGGCAGAGTAAAGAAAACGGCCTCTGACTTGAATAAGGTAGCATATGACTTTAACCACAGCCCAATTCTCTACATTACTATACCACCACATTTATACGTGTATTTTACGAGAAGGTTATTAGGTAGAAGGCTTTACTGCCCTAGACTTGGTAATTAATCGAGAAGCAGACGAGATGCTGAAATCACCTCCGATGCAGGATCAATTGCGAAAACGGCGCGAGGGGTGGCACCGGCTCTGTCCATTCGTTTCGGCGACAACCTGGTGGCTATTGCCGCCGCGGTGAGGTTGCAGTGGTTGCCGTTGTGGAGAAATCCGTTACGAGGCAGAGCCCGTCTATGGGAGCGTTTTCCGGAGGACAGTTGGAGAAAAGTCGGTGTCGCTTGCGCTCGTGGACGCGTCGGGGGGTGATTCTCTACGGGGACGGGGCGGAGCAGGGCGTTGTGGAGCAGACCTTGTGCCGGAGCACTGCCACAGCTCATGTTGCTCGTACGTGCACGGACCTGGATGACGATGATGACAGACAGCGTGTCAGTTATGTTGTACCAGGCGGAACAGAATTACGTTTACGGGACGACACGGCATCAAGGATTGCGTTTAGATAAGCATAAGTATACCGGAGACAAGGAATCGGGAATGACGGGATGGTCGGATGTCCAAACGAATCGAACTCCGGATGCGAAGGAAAGTGGATGACGACGGAGGACTGGATGAGGCGGTGCGGGAGCGTTTAAATAATGCAGGACGGTGATCAGGTGGCCAGAGGTCGATTCCTCTGAAAGCGATACAGGAGCGGTGCCCCGTTTTGCGCGATCGATGCCTTCCACAGCTAGTCCGACGACGACGACGACGACGACGACGACGACGACGACGGACCCCTGCCTCCCGTTGACGGTGGCTTCTCGAACCGCGCCACGTATACCGAAATTATCGTTATTTGTTGTTGGTAATCGCCTTTTCTGGTGTGATAAATTTAAATCGAACGCAATTTTTTTTTAATCAAACCTGAAATTTGAATTAAATAGTTTTTTTTATGGCACCACCCGGCCGTATGGATGTGTAATTCTGTGAAAGATAGATGGAATTGATTAAGCATTAATTTAATTTTTTTATCAATTGATAGTCAATAGGCCTTATTTTATATTTAACAGATGCATTTATCAAAAAAAAGTAGACCAATTTTCCATCCGTTTTGGTCAATTCAAACCACGACTTGACTTCACTTCATTTATGATAAAAAAATTTTGTTTATGGATTGATTTTAAATTTTCATTTATAGAAAATTAATTTCCCACTGTTCTCTTATATGCACAGGATTGTAAAAGGAAATCCAGTTGTAACTGGAAAATTTAGAAAATATGGGAAATGGTTTTTATAAAAAAAATTAAAAAATTATTTCTTTCTTTAAAATTATTTTTCAAAAGTTTGTACATGTTACAATTTTATTTTTTTAAAACGTTTGTATAGTTGACAAAAAATAAAGAAAATTTATGTGATGTCTAAGTGACATAAATTCCTATGAATTTCACGTTTTTAGAAGACAATATAATATTTTAAAAATATATAAACTACACAGAATTTAAAAAATATTCACGTAAATCCCTTTCTTCTACTAAGATAATATTTTGCTAAATCTAAATTGTTTCTGTTGTTCTTTGAGAAAGTGTTTGTATTTTTTCAAAATAAGTTAAATAGTAAAAATAATAAAAAATTAAATTTATTATTTCTCGTATTTTTAAAGATACAAATTTTCCATAAATAAGATATTTTTCCTTTAAAATTGGGTTAAGCTCGTCGGATGGTGGGGTTTTTTTAATTACGGTAATAATGATTTTTAATATTTTATAAAATTTAAATATTGATAAAAATAAAAGAAATAAAAAAGGCAATGCTTGTAAGCCATCGCTACCGCGACCGACCGAAGGCGCCGTTTTTTTCGTCTTCCCGGAAAGGCAGAGAGAGACGAGGCGAGGATGGGGAGTTTGGGGAGAACCTTCCTGTCAAGGATCACAGGGAGGATTTCTCCTTCACTCACCTCCGTTTCATTGTCCAATCCGTTCTTCTCTTCTTCCAGGAAGCCGAGTAAGTTTTTAGTCTTACCCCATCTCTCTGATTTTTTCCTGACTAATACAAAAACAACAACTTCGATTCGCTTTTGGGTTTTTCTCTCTTCCATTGTTGTGTTTGGCCTGTCCGGTTAAAACCCAATTTCGTCTTTTGCTGGAGTAGGTGTGAGTTCGTTCTGCCATACACTTAGCTCTGAAGTGCACAGCTTTTGGGCGCTTCCGGGTGTGTCCGTAATCTTCATTTGTTTCATCTTGTTTATTTCCTTGATTCATCGGAGAACTGTTAGCATGCCATGGTGAAATGTTCGGTTTACGTACCTCTCATGGCATGTTCAACCAAAGTCCATTTGTCAGTACTCCTTGGACACTAGAAAGCAATGAGATGGTGCTTTGACTTGGTTGTCGACTTGGGTTGCTGTTTGATGGAAGGGTCTAATTAAATGGGACAGATTGCTCCATTTAGTTCCACGTAGAAAGTATATTTGTTAATTGTTTCGTAATTGGGCTCTCTGGAGTGGTAAGCTGGGGATTTTTTGGGGTGTTTAATGATGCTCATGTTCTGCCTTTTTCCCCCCTCACGATTGTGTTATTTGTGTAGATTCCGTAGTTCATGGACTCTGGAAGGTGTGGGTTAACGATGTAAAGCCTACTGAGCAATTTTACATGAAAAGGCTTCAGCCTAATTTCGCCATGGGAAGAAAAGAATTTTTATGCAACTTCAGTTCATCGAGTAAGTATTTCACATGTTCGTAAAAGTTCACGGTACTGATTTTTACTTTATTATTTTTCTCTGTAAATTGCACCATTCCAACACTGTTTGATCTTTGATCTATCCTTAGGGTGGTTTAAATTAGTTTGTCAGTCAGAACTCATACAGCTGTAGTCTTTCTTCTTTGTATTTCAGTTAGAAGTCATGCAAAAAAGCCTCTTGCTCAAAATTCCTCCCATGGAGTGTACCCTGCATGATAATAACCAAACTCTTGGGCCATAGTAGGGTTGATGTTTGGTTGATGGTCATTCATAAAAACTCAATTTAATATGAACATGAATCCTAGAGATAAACCATTATTGTGTAACTCTTGGGCCTTAGGTGGCTTGCTAAATTAGATTGTGTGCTTCTAGTTGACAAGATAAAGGGTAGATTGCAGGCATGGAAAGCTAGGCTCCTCACTCTGGCAGGCTGAATAGAGCTTATCAAAACAGTGTTATCCTCTCCACTTCTATTGATTTCTTACTCCCAGCTAGTGTTTTAGACCAGATTGAAAAGATGATGATGTTTTTCTTGTGGAAACACAATGATGGTAATGCAATGGTGGCAGTTGGTTGGAAGAACTGTTCTCCCAGAAAGAGAGGGAGATTTGGTTAACTGGAAACCAAAGAATTGTAATCTGGGTGGCATTATTTGTGCCCTCTGTTTGGTAGCTAGCAATAATCAAGAGATGTGGACTAAATGGTTGAGGTTGAAATGTCTAAAAGGAGTTTTGCTTTGGGATTTTGTTGTTCCACCTTCTACACCTTTGGATTGGAAGTTTGCCTCAAGAATAAGGCATCTAGTGGGGAGGTCATTCAATACTCCATTGGCAATGATCCACAAACCATCATTTTTCTACAACCCTTGTCCAAGAAGAGGGTGAATGGAAATAGATATGTGGCGGCATTTGGATGGGCTCCAATGTCCTTGTCGGAAGTCTCATTGCGAATAGAAGATGGAACTTGCCACATTCAAGTTTAGCTGTAGTACAGAAGCTGATGGATATGATAGCAGATATACCCATCCATGGTCTAGAATTGAAGGCCAATGAGCTAGCAAGTTCTCCATCACTTTGGCATGGAACTTTATACGAGAAAAACAAACTGATAAGTTGTCACACCCCAAAATGAAATGTTTGGGGAGACAATCACCCCATAAATATTGCGGAGAAAAAAACAATCACAAAAAACCCCCCTCCCCCTATATATTTATGCAGGGCTCATGGTACCTATAGGAATGGATGAAATAGAATTCATTCTGCCACTATCCAAATATAGTTAACACAGAATTCAAATACGTAATCCACAGGAACCTCAACAACAACAAAACACAAACTTGTCTCAGAAACATTTGCCCAGTACATCACGTTTGCAAAAAGTCACATAATCCCCACCAAAATAATCGCCCCTCAACAAAACACCACCTGGGATGATTTGGGTAGGCCACTCGTACATGCAACAAACACTTTGAGCACAAGTTGGACCAAGCTTTGACTTTGAGTCTATTAACCATAAAAGAAGAGCACATAGTACAACTTAGCAAGCAACTATCAATTAATCAACAAGAGTATAAACATAATGTTTTGGATTTCAGCATAACAACGTGATAATCTACAAACCACAACAGAAATAAATAGCATGGCATTTCAGTTTAATATATATATTCCACAGCAGCCTAACGTAAGCTGAAAATTCCTATCCCATAATGCCCAATCATGAGCAGGGTACTCATGGTCAATTCAATACTTGCAAAGACAGAAATTCCACCTTGACGTCCATCCCTCTCTATGGGCTTTCATTTGTATGGGAAAGGTCTTTTATGCACCCAATTCTCCCCCTCGTGGTGGGGAGCCTGAAGTCAACAGTTTCCACATAATCAGTGCTTAACTCGAGGTCACACTTAGCCTTTGTGACAAAATGTAGAAGTCGAAAAAATCCATATGGTCATCACAATGTCATGTTTAGCCTCATGATTGGGCCCAGAAGTCAACAAGATCTCCAAGGTCACATTTAGCATTGTAACAAGACCCAAAAGTCAACAAGATAGTTAAGGATGGATATTTGGTGCATATATTTTCCCCACTCCACAATATGTATATGTATATCCTCTAATGGAATATAATGGGTGACCACTGCCTTACCAACTGAAAGGAGGCCCTTTGGATTTTCCTCCTCCCAACCCATAACTGCAGGCAGGAAAAGGACAATTGTTTATTGGCAGTCCTATGTTTTAAGTGGGTTTTTTTTTAGAGATTTTAAATTGATTTATGGAATTTATATTTTATATTTTTGGACCTCTCCCGCTCTGTTTTTGCTTCTCACCTTGCAACGACGACGGTCGGTTGCTTGTAGGTGGCAAATGACGGAGGGAGTCATGTGCGAGTGGAGTCGACCGACGCGGCAGTGGTCGATGCTTCAGTTCCGGTGGAGTGTTGACGTGAGATCGGCCGACGGGCTTCTTCGTTGGAGGCGAGTTCCAAGCAAGTGAGTTCCCAAAGGACTACAACATTGTGGTTGCACGACGAGGAAGTCCGGGGGGGTTCACGTAGGCCAAGCCTCGACTTTTATAGCCGAGCTCAAACGGTTGTCGATCACAACGTGCAGTGGACGTGGGGATCATGGGTGGCGATGTGTGGAGCTTCCAGACCCTGTCTTCTGTGTTCTATCAATGTATATATATTGTTTCATGTAAATGGAGAAAACTTTGTTGTAATGGACCAATAAACAAGCCTTCTCTTCTCTCTTTTTTGTACATGTTGAATAACAGGAACAATTTTTTTGCGTCCTGTAATTATATGAATTATTTTTATTTAATTTTTTCTTTTCTCAATCCTTTCTTCTTGCATGAAAGCATATGGAATGGTCACATGCATATCATCACATAAAGAGAGTATAGGAAATGATTTGTATACATATCATTTCTTTTTTTTTTCTAATAAATGTAGCATTTAGATATTAAATCATAAATGTACATTATAAAAAATTTTCTTTTGTGTATAGAGATTACACAAATATGTTTTCTTTTCATGTGTGAGATTGTTAGATCATCACACATACGTTTTTTTTTTTTTACATATATTGTTTTTGAAAATTTTCATATCAACAATTTGCCCCTTCAAGAAGTGATGATGCAAACGACTTTGGATTGTCACTTCTTGAGCAATTATCCATATGATATATTTTGGTTCTTTTTCACAAACACTCATGTAGGTGTGTCTTATCCATGTGGGAATTTTTTTTTTCTCTCATGGTCATTCGTGTAAGGGAATTTTGAACATGAGTAAGGTTTTATTATTATTATATATATATCTTCTCATAGACATTCCTGTATGAGAAATGTAACTTATGTGGAAAACTTCTTGTAAACACTTACGTAGAGGAGTGTTAATTTTTTTTTTTGCAAACACTCATGTTTGAGAGTGTAAATTTTTTCTGTAGTAAACACTCATGTAAGGGAGTGTAAATTCTTTTTTGAAACAGACATTCGCTTCAGGGAATGTATATTTTTTTTGAAATGTATACTCATTTCAAGGAGTACATATTTTTTGAAATGAACACACGTTTCAGGGAGTGTGTGCATGTTTGAAATAAACACTCGTTTCAGAGAGTGTATGCATTTTTTTTGAAATAAACACTCGTTTTAGGGAGTGTATACATTTTTTTTGAAATAAACACTCATTTCAGGGAGTGTATACATTTTTTGAAATAAACACTCATTTCAGGGAGTGTATACATTCTTTTGAAATAAACACTCGTATCATGGAGTGTATTTTTTTTTTTTTTGAAATAAACACTCGTTTCATGGAGTGTATTTTTTTTTTTTTTGAAATAAACACTCGTTTCATGGAGTGTATATATATTTTTGAAATAAACACTCATTTTATGGAGTGTATACATTTTTTTGAAATAAACATTCGTTTAATGGAGTGTATATATATTTTTTTCAATTTTTTTTGAACACTCGTTTAAGGGAGTGCTTTTTTTCTTTTTTTGTGGGAAGATGAAGCCTTTACATATAATAAGGCTTTAGAAACTTGCCATTGATTGGAGATAGTGGTCGGAGTCCTTCTGCCCCAATCAAAAGATATGCCCCTCCATCGTATACGCATTCTACGATGTATGGGCCTTCCCATTTGGGCTGAATTTTGCTGCCCTTTCCTTGTGCCATGTAAGATCTATTCATGACCCAAACAAGGTCGCCTTTCTTGAATGTTCTTGGACGGACCTTTTTGTTGAATGCCCTTTGCATGCGAAACTTGTACAACTCCAAGTTTTCCAGGGCTTCTAATCTTTTCTCATCAGCATCAAGTAGCTCTTCAAGGTGGGCTTTGACATTAGTATCATCTGTCAAGCCATAGAGTGTGGCTACTTGGAGTGATTGAATTTCAAGCTGCAACGGTAGCACTGCTTCAGCACCATACACCAGAGAGTAAGGTGTAGAGCCAGTAGGTGTTTTATAAGTGGTACGATATGCCCATAATGCATCGTACACATGGTCGTGCTAATCCATCTTTTCTTTTTTCAATATTTTAGCTAACAAGTTGCATAATGTCTTGTTGAATGCTTCTGCTAATCCGTTTGCGTAATGATACTTAAGGCCCTCTCCCCTTACCAAGCTAATAAAAGCCATCAGGATGTAACTCTTTTAAGTCACATTGCTCCAGACCTTGTGGTGATGGAAAACGGAAACATTGCATACCCCAAACTGTAACATTTAAAATTATGGGCTCTACATCAATGTCTGAATATAATTGAAAATAAGCAGGGCTCTTAAACTTTATTGGACAATCATGAGTAAATATCAATTTGTATAATGAAATTAAATGTCAATGATTTAAGATATTTAGATAAATGTTTTAATTATACAAACATAGAAAAATCTAATTTGTACAAAAAATTATGCTTATTTCAGAAAAATTAGAACATTTGAGTTAAAAGGAACCATTATAAAAATGAAATGTGAACAAGCAATTGGGCTAGACGGTATTTCCACTTAGGTTCGGAAATCCATCGTGAAGTAAGGTTAGGTGACTAACTAAATTTTTTAATATAGAGTTTAAATGCTAAGAAGATGATAAATCAATGAAGAGCACATTAATACATAAGGACAACATCCAAAATTGCAATTAAATCTCCATCTTCTTTTTGCTTGTGAGGATTGCTCTATTTGAGTCTAGTATTCTCAGTGATATGTTCCTCTTTGTTTTCTTTTTGAGTAACCATTGGTGATGTGCAGGGATGAGCATGTGCGGAAAATCTTTTATGCGAATAGCCACTGTTGCTGGAACTGTCGCCATGTGGGCAGCTGATGTTTATGCCATGGACGGTGATCTTCTGATGATTAAATGCCCCTATTTTCAGCACTTTCTATTCGTTCTTCATAACTGAATGCTAATTTGATGCTTTGGCAGGGAGGAATGTATTAGTAGAACATCACATAGAATCTGGTGAACCTTCTGGGTTTCTGAAGGAAGACCTGTATAAGTTTTGGGCTCTGGCAAAAGTATTTCAGCTGCCTGCTGTTCTTCTTCTGATGGTGATATTGGGCTGGAGGCACCCCATCACTCTTATCATAAATGTCATACTCCTTTTATCTTGCACAATGCCTAGTCCTTACTCAGTTTATATCTTCATCGAACAGGTTTGTTTCAACTTTTCACAATTTGTAAAAGTTGGTTTTCTTTTCCTTGTAAAGCCAATTCCAAGCGTAGAGGAGGCTTGAACTCTGAAGAGGCATTCCGTACCATTCCAATTCCATTTAATGATTCCCCCAGTTTTTTATTTCTCGGTTGTCAATTTACATTTATGCCACTTCAAGAAGTGACCTTTTTGGTCCCAACTGTCACTTTTTTTAATGGATAAGGAGGTTAATCACCAGGAATGAATTGTATGCACAAAATATGCAACATGTATCTGATGCCAAATGTCATCCAGAAAAGATTAGCCACCCATTATACAGCTTACAAAAAAGGTTTAACTTTTATTATTATTATCTCAGATTGGCAGGTTATCTAGTGTCTGTTCCTTAAATTGTTGGTGTTTCTCTATTTGAACATACTTATTTGATTATGTCTACTGCTCTTACAGTTGCGCAGACAAGCCATGCAACATGATCCCGGACTATCACCATCTAAGTCAAAGGTTGGAGATCTTGTGCTTTACCTTTCTTTGTTTCTCTGAGACCTCATATCTCGTGTGTTGCGCTTTTTGACATGTTACACACACAAGTTTTTTCCACAACTCTGAACCGATCACAATTTAAAATTTTTGGCTAGAATATATTTGTTATTACATAAATTTGAAGCATTCACAACTCACAAGAAAGGTAATTATCCGTTCCATAACTACTGGTCTGTAATGCAGTATCCAACTAATT
Source organism: Amphibolis antarctica (assembly GCA_024699675.1). Taxonomy (NCBI): domain Eukaryota; kingdom Viridiplantae; phylum Streptophyta; class Magnoliopsida; order Alismatales; family Cymodoceaceae; genus Amphibolis; species Amphibolis antarctica. The sequence continues at coordinate 144,652 of JAMKPZ010000125.1, forward strand.
CCTTGCTTTCCTTGTCAAATTTACTTTATCGTAACGAGATGCCACATTTTTTATGCCGTTCTGTGTCCCTACCATATGTATGCTTCCTGATCCAACTAGCTCTACTTTCCATCATTGCAGCTATTATATGCCAGGAAAGTTGACGTTGAAGATTACAAACTACTTTGTACTGCTAAAGTTGAATTAAGAGACAGGAAGCTGACATTGATTGGAATATTGGGCAGCTGGTGGATTTTACAGTGTTCGAAAACTTGAGAGGACCAGCATGCCCCATTGTAGTGCCCTTGGTCCTTACCATCTGCACTCCACTCGACTTCTGTTTTTGTTTGGTTTTAAATAGTTTGGATGTACATATACATCATGAAGCTTGCTTGTCGCTTCTTGAATATATTTGATCATTACCGATCTTGCATAGTGGCTTTCCTCTCAAAATATTGCGAGATCGTGCATAAGGTAATTGTGTTGAATTTCATGCTTGCATAAGGTAATTACATTTGGCATTGGCAGAGAGATTCAAGAAAGCTGTTGAATTTCATGTTGTACTGGGTTTGAGTGGTCGCTGTTCGATTCAGGTAACATTTGCGTATTCACTTTAAAAGTAAAAAATAATAACTTTCAGGTGATCGATTTTTAAAGAAAGTAAATTGAAAAATATAAATATCATCGAAACCTTCGTGAAATCTTAAATATTGGTGGGCGGACATATAAGATATCGATAGTTTAAAGGGGAGATAATTAAGATGGTAGCAGCTCTGGACGGGCGGGTAATGGAAAGAAACACGGTATTGAGTCATTAATTAAGGATGATCTGGGTGGGACGTGCGAGTTATTAATTAATGGAGGGCTGGGTATTGTGGTTAAAGTCATAAGCAACTGCCAAGTGGTGGTCGTTAACATTATCCGGCCGTTGCTTCTACCGGAAAGACGGGCATTGGTTGGTATTCCCAAATTTAACAAGATGACGTCGTTGACACAAAAATCACGCCGATTCGGTAACTTATCCTTTTGGCGACAGCAAACAGTATCGTCCTGTTCAACCGAACCCCAGATTCGGATACTCGACCAAATGGGCGGTGATTGATAATCGGATAATTAAATTCGGTAGGGCGCATATGGCAACCAGCAGCCCTTCAATCATCGGAAAGGAGGCAGCAGCAGCGGCTACATCCGTGTCTCCGCGTTTCCTTCCCCTGGCCGAACGGTGCCTTGAAGGGCAGAGTGTTTTGAAGGAGGCGTCCATGTGATTGCCGCGACCACAACGCTGCCCTTTTCAGCAGCGATATGCACAAAAAGTCAACTCTCACTCCTTCGAAAAAGTGAAAATAAACTCGCCTTTGTCAATCACGCCTCTCCTCCTTACCCACCGCCCCTCCCTTCTATATATACATGTCTGCGTGGATTTGCACTTCACTTCACCCCCAATCTGCGTCTGCTCTCAAGCGTGCCAATCATCCGTGCCTGCCGGCCAAAGAGCCATGGACGCCGCCGGTCATCAGCAAGGCAACCCACCGTCGGAGATGGAGGCGGCGAAGCCCCGCAAGGAGTTCGTCCTACCTGTGGACTCCGACCACAAGGCCAAGGAGCTCCGGTTGTATTCCTTCGCCGACCCCCACATGAGGACCTTCCACCTGTCCTGGTTCTCCTTCTTCGCCTGCTTCGTTTCCACCTTCGCCGTCCCACCCCTCCTCCCCGTCATCCGCGACAACCTCAGCCTCACCGCCACCGACATCGGCAATGCTGGCATCGCCTCCGTCTCCGGTGCTATCTTCGCCCGGGTGTGCATGGGCACCGCCTGCGACCTCTTCGGCCCTCGCCTGGCCTCCGCCGCCCTCATCATCTTCACCGTCCCTCCCGTCTACTTCACCGGCAGCATTTCCTCCGCCATCGGTTTTCTCGTCGTCCGCTTCTTGACCGGCTTCTCCCTCGCCAGCTTCGTCTCCACCCAGTTCTGGATGAGCTCCATGTTCTCCGCCAAAGTGGTGGGAGGCGCCAACGGCTTCGCCGCCGGCTGGGGCAACCTTGGGGGCGGAGCCACCCAGCTCATCATGCCCCTCGTGTTCGACCTGGTGAAGGTCATCGGCAGCACCAAGTTCACGGCCTGGCGTGTGGCTTTCTTCGTCCCCGGGGTGATTCAGACGGCCAGCGGGCTGGCGGTCCTCACCATGGGCAAGGACCTGCCCGACGGCAACTACAGGAGGCTCCAGAAAGCCGGGGAGATACACAAGGACAAGTTCGGCAGGGTGTTCCACCGAGGCATCACCAACTACCGGGGGTGGATATTGGCGCTGACCTACGGCTACTGCTTTGGGGTGGAGTTAACGATCGATAACATCATCGCCGAGTACTTTTACGACAGATTCGACCTGAACCTCCGCACCGCCGGCTTCGTCGCCGCGAGCTTCGGTCTGGCGAACATCGTGACGAGGCCCGCCGGAGGATACTTCTCGGATTGGCTGTCGAAGATGTTCGGGATGAGGGGCAGGCTGTGGGGCCTGTGGGCGGTGCAGACCCTGGGCGGTCTGTTCTGCGTGCTGCTGGGGAGGATGTCGACGGTCGCGGCTTCCATCACCGTCATGCTGGTGTTCTCCATCTTCGTGCAGGCGGCTTGCGGCCTGACGTTCGGCGTGGTTCCCTTCACATCTCGGAGGTACGCATCTAACCCTCCCCCAATCCATCGGATCTAGCATTCTTGTCGTTTCTTGTTGGACTGCAACACACGTTGGTGGCGGCGCAGGGCGCTGGGGGTGATCTCGGGGATGACCGGCGCAGGTGGGAACCTTGGGGCGGTGGTGACGCAGGTGCTGTTCTTCAAGGGTACCAGGTACGACAGGGAGGACGGAATAGTGTACATGGGCATCATGATCGTATGCTGCACGCTGCCCATCGTCCTGATACACTTCCCCCAGTGGGGCAGCATGTTCACCGGGCCGTCGAAGGGCGTGACGGAGGAGAGCTTCTACCTGGCCGAGTGGACGCCAGAGGAGCAGGAGAGGGGCTTTCACCTGGCCAGCGCCAAGTTCGCGGAGAACTGCAAGAGCGAGAGGGGCAGGAGGCGGCAACCGGATGCCACCGTTCCGGTGGAGAAAACCCCGCCGGCCCACGCCGCCGACGTCTGAACTCGGAAGCCAGTCCAGTCCCCGCCGTAACCGGCGTCATCAGCGGCGTCAAATTTGGGTTCCGTCCCATCGGAAAACATATATTGTATTATGTACAGTACATCCCGATCGGTGCTTCTTATCATCTTATGCTCCTTTGCTTGCTTACTTTATTTATCCGACAAAAAAAAAGAGTAATGGTATTTAATTTAAATATTGTCGAATAATATAATGGCAGGAAGCGCTTTTTGTGTGTACGGCGGAGATTACAAGCAAAACAAAATATGATAAGGTAACCGTTGGAGTTGATTTTGGGCTTTCCATCTGAGTTGGGCTGGCAAGCCCTGTCGACCCATGAAACGCACGTATACTTGCTTGTTCCATATATAAATGATGGATTGATTCTATATATCACGCGCGACCAACTCCGGCGGAACGTCGTTGTCGTCGGCGAACAAACTGCAGTTGGAGCCAGAGTGAGGCTTGGAAGCAACTCCATCTCCATGAAGCAAATCAACTATCAAACAAGCAGACGTACGTGGTTCCTTTCCCTTAAAGACGAAGAAGATCGATCCCCGGGCGCTCTGCTTTCCGTAGGCGTCGAGATTAATTCACCGGCTCTTGACGTCGACCCTGACAAGTTATAACACACACATATATATATATATGTATGTATGTTGAGATGGAGGACGTACGTGCACCACAATTCAAAGAGAAGACAACAATGGCTCCTCCAAAGGTGCTGCGCAGCAGCTTCGTCCTTCCCCTCCTCGCTCTGCTCATGATCTCCTGCTCCTCCCCCGCCGGAGCCACCGTCAGGAAGTACCAATTCGACGTACGTACGTACGTAATTAAGCAACCCATGAATGCGGGCATGATGCATGATTAATCATCACCTGGATATATATGCACATAGACAGACATAATTTGTTAGCGTTAATTAGCCGTAGGTTACGTTGTAATTAATTAACTTAATGGCGTGATTCAGATTGTCGTGAAGAAGGTGAGTAGGCTGTGCCACGCCAAGCCCATCGTCACCGTGAACGGCAGGTTCCCGGGGCCGACCATCTACGCCAGAGAAGAAGATCGGGTCATCGTCAATCTCACCAACCATGCCCCCTACAACATGTCCATCCACTGGTAGTGAATCACGTACACGCACATGTATCGTCCGTCCGTGGCAATAAGTACGCACGTATGTATGCAGGCACGGAGTGAGGCAGCTCGGGAATGGGTGGGCGGACGGGCCGGCGTACATCACGCAGTGTCCGGTGCAGAGCGGCAGGCACTACGCCTACGACTTCAACGTCACCGGCCAGCGAGGAACACTGTGGTGGCACGCTCACATTTTCTGGCTGAGGGCCACCGTGTACGGTGCAATCGTCATCATGCCCAGGCTCGGCCTTCCCTTCCCCCGCCCCCACTCCCAGACCAACATCGTCTTGGGTTTGCTTCAACTCCCCCGGCCACCACCTTGATTAATTACTCGGTCAATCATTTTCTCCCCTGACCATCGATCCATTAATTTGTATGTCCGATCCACTGCATGCAGGAGAGTGGTGGAACGCCGACGTCGAAGCCGCCGTCCGCCAAGCAGACCACCAGGGGCTGCCTCCGCCCACGTCCGACGCCCACACCATCAACGGCAAGCCTGGACCTCTTTTCCCCTGCTCCGACAAGCGTACGCCGCCTAATTACTCACATATCTAATCCATCATCAGCATATATATTAATTAACGTACGTACGTTTAGCATACATAATCTACCTAACTATATTATGTGATCCATGGATCCATCGATATATAGATACGTTCGCGATGGAGGTGGAATGGGGAAAGACGTACCTCCTCCGTATCGTCAACGCCGCGCTCAACGACGACCTCTTCTTCGCAATAGCCGGGCACAGCATGACGGTCGTGGAGATGGACGCGGTCTACTGCAAGCCCTTCACCACGGACACACTCATCGTCACGCCCGGGCAGACCACCAACGTCCTCGTCCACGCAAACCGGCCCCCGGGCAGGTACTTCATGGCGGCCAAGCCCTTCAACGACGTCCCCATACCCGTCGACAACAAGACCGCGACGGGGATCTTGCAGTACAAAGGCGTGCCCACCACGCTCCTGCCCCTCCTCCCCCACATGCCCGCGTCCAACGACACCGACCTCATCGACGCCTACCTCCGCAGACTCCGCAGCCTCAACACTCCCACCTTCCCCGCCAACGTCCCCCTGCAGGTCGACCGCCACCTCTTCTTCACCGCCGGGCTGGGCCTCAATCCGTGCCCGACCTGCGCCAACAGAACCAGATTCATCGCCTCCCTCAACAACATCACCTTCGTCATGCCCACCACCGCACTCCTCCAGGCCCACTACTACAACATCAAGGGGGTGTTCCGAGCGGACTTCCCCGACAGGCCGCCGACGGCGTTCAACTACACCGGTGCGCCGTTGAGCGTCAACCTCCAGACGGCCCGGGGGACGAGGCTGAGCCACCTGGCCTACAACTCCACGGTGGAGCTGGTGCTGCAGGACACGAACCTGCTGACGGTGGAGTCGCATCCTTTCCACCTCCACGGCTACAACTTCTTCGTGGTGGGGAGTGGGAGAGGCAACTACGACCCGGAGAAGGACCCCGCGGGGTACAACCTGGTGGATCCGCCGGAAAGGAACACGGTGGCAGTGCCCACCGGCGGTTGGGTCGCGATCAGATTCAGAGCCGACAATCCAGGTGACGCTAGCTGGGTAGAAATATAAATTAATCGAAGCAGATAACTAGAGATAAAGTAAATGACGTACGTGGTATGCACGATCGTGTTGCAGGGGTGTGGTACCTTCACTGCCATCTGGAGTTGCACACCTCCTGGGGGCTGAAGACGGCGTTTCTGGTGGACGACGGCGGCGGAGCCCAGCACTCCCTCTTGCCGCCGCCACCCGATCTCCCTCCTTGCTAGTTAGCCGATGTCGATCGGTTGACTGGATCGACAAACATTTTATCTCATCTGTAATACTAATCGTTAAATTAATGGTGATCGATGAGCGTGCTCGGTCATATATATGTAATGGTAATGGTCAAGTATGTAGTACACATGGTCGGTCTCGGTCATGCCCACGAATGATCGATCGATGTCGTCTTAGCAAGTTCCCACACCTACCTTGTTATAAAACACTTATATACCAAGCTGAATTAAAGTAATTATCAACAACTTCCATTGACTGTCCACCGCATGTTCGAACAAATTTCTCAGAGAAAGGCTTCTTTTATTAATTTCTTTTTTTTTACTTTAAAAGTGTAAAAAATAATTTTTAGATTAAAAAAGTATTTTAATAATAATTATTATAAATTAAAAAATATAAATATCATTTTTATAAGAGTACTTCTTGAACGATACCTCGGTGTGCTGCCACCGCCTCTCCTGCACAGACGACGTCGTTATCATCATCATCATCATCGTTATCATCGCATCAATGGCAGCGCCGAACGTGGCCGCGGTTCCCTCAAACGCCACCACCTGCCCGCTCCATCTCCACTCCTTGCCCTCCTCCTTCGTTCGCAACCGAACAGGCCGCGCTAGGTAAAAACGACGGCGACGAATCCTTTTTCCGCTCTGCTTTTCACCGCGTTCTTCTCTTTCTTAGTTTGTTTGGTGCTGGAAATAATCGATCAGGACCGGGAGGATTCGGGCCATGTCGGGGAAGACGGTTGCTGCAGGAATGCAGACGCTGGAAGGATTAGGCGGCCTTCCCAAGCTCAAGCTTACATCTTCCTCCGGGAGGTATCGAACCATACCACCTCTTCCTCTTGTGTTTAGCTTATCAGCCGTCGTCGCCGGTAGCGGGTACCACTGTTTGCCCCTAAATTTCTGGATTAGGGATGACCCACCCTACGCTCGTTCCGATCATCCATGGACAAATAAAGGGCTTATTGGAGAATCCACATACGCCTCCCCTCGAAACAACTCTCGCCGGGATGGCTATACCTGTGTTTTGCGTTCGATTGACCTCCCGAAACTCTGATACCTTGCCTTCCCCCGTTCGATTGATTTCCAGAAACACTGATTTCTCGTTGGGTTTCAACCACAATGATCGAATTCCAAGTTGGGAGAATCATGCATTACGTTTTGAATGGATTCTGGTGTTGTGATAGGAGGAGGAGGAGGTGACGATGATGATGGGTGTTCATTGATATCCAAAATTATCAATTTGTTAGTCTTATTTAGAATGCAGGACTTCTTCCCATGTGGACCTTGTACTCGTATAGGGGGGTCCGTGCAGGAAATCCCGAAGATCCTGTCAGCCTCTGTACAAAAAAAAGGTTTTTTTTTTTTTAAATGAAGCCACCAGTAACATATTGGTAAACCGTTCCTTGCAGCGAGGCCGAGGTATATCTTTTTGGGGCGTGCATCACATCTTGGAAACCCCAGAATGGAAAGGATGTCCTATTTGTTCGACCAGACGCTGTGTTCAATGGGCAAAAACCTATCAGGTAATATCAATGCTTCATTGCCCTTCAGATAGGGTAGTTTTTCTATTACAAATCTGATGAAAAAGGAAATTCAAAGTTTTTGTATCATCTTACTTTACATTCTGCTTGTAATACTTACCGTGTGATAAATCCTCTAATCTAATAAATTCACCGTTGTGCTGATTCAAGTGGTGGCATCCCACATTGCTTTCCTCAATTTGGACCTGGTCCTATTCAACAGGTGTGATTCGTAACTTCATTCCATTTGTGTATCAGAGTTTTAAAAGCAAGTTATTCTGAACTCTTTTCAACAGTTGCGCTTTTCTATGTTTCTGTTTTTTGCTTCCATCCCTTTCTTCTCGAGATCCTAGCAAGGCCTTCACTTGTTATGTGATTGGGTGCTTTTCCTAAAATGACGATAGAATTTTTGCATTATTTTTGGTGGTTCCTCCTTCCCAGGAGAGGTTCTTCGTTTTTCTTTACCTCCCTTTTTTAATGATTTTTCGTACAGACTGCTAAAAAATATGATAAAATGACTGTAATGATGTGCAAAACTCCCTTTTTTGGAATGCTCGTTTAGTAAAGGTTTTAACCTACGTTTATGGTTAATAGGACCTCTTTTTTCAATGGAATTTTTTTCTTCTATCATTTGTCTAAATTTAGAATTTTATGCATTTAAAAGCATGGGTTTGCAAGGAATATGAATTGGTCCATTGTTGACTCTAAAGATGTGGAAGGAGACCCAATCGTTACTTTTGAGTTGAAGGATAGTCCTTATACCCGATCGATGTGGGACTTTGGCTTTCATGCTTTATACAAGGTAAAATTTCTCCTTTAAATTATTAAAGTATCATTTCATATAAATTAATGATGCGGATCCACTTCAAATATTAGTCATTAAGAACAAAGATGTCATTTCTTTGACCATTGATTTTATTTCCAATCAAATGGTCAAGAGAGGCAAATATGATATTTTATGGGTTCTTGAGTTGTCAAATATGAAAGTATATAACAAATTTTCTAGTTTTGGCATTGTGGATCATGATGGAGATGACATTGTTGTTGTGTTGTACCTGTTGGTCAATGTTGCGATAACATGAAATCTTGTATCCATCCTCTCCATGAAGTAGACTTTAACATTGGTATGGTGTTCGAATAAGCAATGTGATTGATCATTCAATCTTGTGGCATTGAACTCCTCGAGTCAATACAAGGTCATGAAGAGTCCTAGGAACATGGTTGATGACAATGATCTATTGTGCATGCAATGTTCACAGAAAATCCACAAAATATGCAAATCAATTGGATATTCTAAGATTAACATTTAGATAAAAATAGGATTATAAAAGATAGAATAAAGCTACAAGGAATAAACCAACCAAAGGAAACAACTATAGAATTAAAGGTATGAGACAAAACTAAACTAAATAAATGAAATAGGCATTTGACCGATCATGTGATGAGGTCTCCCTTTTCAATTGCTTCTCTTTTTTTATAAGTTTGTGTACAACGGTTTATGTAGTTATCCATGATTACACACATTGCATGCATAAAAAAAAAAAAAAAAACCCACTCAAATGAAGCACTCATTATGCTTGGTCAAATAGCCGCACATTATAAGCACCATTGTTACATTTAATGGTCATCAAGAGTAATCACTTTCTTTTTGTAATACACACCAACTAGTCATGACACAGATAATTTACATGAAATTTTCCAATGTAAACAATGCCCCCCTACGTTTAGGTGATGGAGTTTCTAAATAATCTCACTGAAACATAATTTTTGTGGTTGAAGAATCTTGTTCAGAACTTGACCTTGTTTGATCATGAACTTTGGACAAGCAATTTTTATAAAAAGCACCATTTAAATAGTTGGGTCTATTCCTTTATTCGGTCTTTTACGTACTAAGGATGCAGTGTACTTGTCAAGCATTTCACTGGATTTGATTTTCATTCAATACACTGCATGGATTGTTGGTAGATAAATGAATATAGACAAACAAAATAATATATTTCCTTGTTTAGATGGTAAAACAATGTTTAGACTTTAGACGACTAAAAACCATGTAGCACTCTTGGACAAAAAAGGAAAGACTAGAAAAACGTTGCTTTTGAGTTTCTCCCATGTTGGTGCTAAGTTGACTTAGGGGGAGTTTGTACATTTGGAATTAATAAGAAATGATGGAAAATGATGAAAAATTTAACTATTATTTTCATCATTTCTCAACATTTCCTATTAATTCTAAATGCACAAACATTACCTTAATGTCCCAAAAATCTAGTTCAAATTTAAGGCACATCAAAACTTGGGCCATAAAATTTTCTCTTGGTAAAATAAACTCATTTGTGTATTTTTTCTGACATATATTTTATATTTTAATTAATTAAAAACGACAGCATAATGATATCATCCAATCCAACCAATTGGACCAGTAATTGAACGAGATTGAGCAGGGAAATGGTTCATTTTCAGTCTGATTTTGAAAACATTGGTGCAAACACTATTATTTTGGGTTAGTGAAGACACAGGCTAAGCAGTCTAACAGAGAGAGAGAGAAAAAGCCTATAATTTTTATCACAGTTTGTTTTGGCACTTTGGGAGAGATACCAGCAGGTGAAGGTAGAGATTAACAACATTTAAGGTGGCTTGTGTTTCATCAAAATGGGCATGACCGTCGATTTTAAGCTTTGAAGAATGAAAGTAATTCCTTGCTTTTACTTCACACCTAATTCATAGCTATAATCATGAGAGATGCTCTCCATGATTTTCTATATCAATCGGGAGTGTAGGTTATTTTTGTCATTAGTGTGCATTTAACTAAGGTTGTTCGCATTATTTTCATTTCTGTATTTTTTTGAAATACTTTGTGTTTAATGATCCTCTTTCATAAAGAGCGGAATCTTACAATTTATATGCCTAAATTGTAGTACTTGTCAACATTGACTCAATGCTAACTCAGTTTTTTAATGCTAACCTACATCATTTCTGTTTCCGTAGGTCACACTCAATTCTAAAAGTCTGTCAACTACTCTGACGATCAGAAATGTGGATAAGAAAGCCTTCTCTTTTACTAGTGCATTGCATACTTATTTCTCTGTAAGAATCAGCAAATTTTAGCGTGATTCTGTGTTTTTAAAGCTTACATAAATCAGAGAATTTTTCACAATCCACGATGCAATTAAAATTTGGTCAACCCAGGCTTCTGTTACTGATGCATCTGTTAAAGGTCTGAAGGGTTGCAAGACTCTTAACAAGGTTCCTGACCCTTGTAATCCTTCAGAGGGAAAGGAAGAGAGGTTAGCATGGCATTTATTCTAACGGTTATCCTCTATCAAATAAAAGTGCTACATTTATTCCTATAACATAGTAGTCATGCCTGCTCTGGGTGCAATATTTTTACAGGGACGTTGTCAATTTTCCTGGATTTGTTGATTGTGTCTATCTGGATGCACCAAGGGAGCTTCACCTTGAGAATGGGTTGGGTGATATCATCACCATCCGGAACACAAAGTAATCGGTCATTCTGCTTGTGATAATCCCTACTCTTCTTCCTTCCTGGTTTAACGTTTTACCCAAAAGAACTTAATTGGATGTACAGATGCTGTCAATTTGAAGCGGTTCTCTGTGAAGCAGAGAGCTGTGTCAAGTTGCAGGAATTGTGCTGGATAAACAACACGCTTCACTTGCATGATTGTTCATACTAATTAACGCTATGCATGTGATGCTAAGAAGCCTTTTCTTGGTAAACACAGCTGGTTGGATGCTGTTCTCTGGAATCCTCACATGCAAATGGAATCCTGCTACAAAGAGTTTGTCTGTGTAGAAAATGCAAAGGTGTGATGGACACATCCTCTCAATGCTTGAATTCACGAAGAGAGAACATATGGGGAGAGAGCTGTGACGAACTTCACTTGACTAAACCTGCTTGTTTCTTCTTACGACCCGTGAAACAGTTTGGAAGAGTCCAGCTGGAGCCTGAGCAGACATGGGCTGCGGAGCAGCAGATCAGCGTTAACTGATGGAGGAACAATCAAAATTTCTTGCGAGAGATGGCCCCCGGTCTGCAGGCGTATGTGCCCATTCCGAGAAGACATTTTTTACGGTAGGTACGTGAAAAGTTTAGATCGTCCCAAATGCTGAGCTGTCTGAGCCTGAGCAGGGCTTTTCGGTTTCGTTATTGATAGAAAACAACACACGGGCTTTTACCATGAGCCCAACAAATAAACAAACCTCCGACATCAGTGTCTTATCATAAATACAAGTATTATTATACTTAATTTTAGAATGGTTTCGTTGTTACATCAAACAACACCTGTGGTCTGCTAATCGGAGAGCGTTTTTTTAATATACTTTTACTTTTAATTTTTGAGGGTGAAAAAAATATTTTTTAAGAGAATAATTTTAAAGTAATTTTAAGAGAATAATGTATATGTTATTATTAAACTGAGAGTATTTTAAAAAATTGAAGGTAAAGAAAAAAAAATAAAGTTCAAATCTACGGTTTCAATCAAAGAGGTTACAAGTAAAAAGTTATCCATATTTAACAAGTACCTTTCCATCTCCATGCTTCCAACATAATATTCTTTTTCTACGGTAGCACTACAATATTGAATGAATTATGAATGACCGCGCCGGAATGGAATCTCGAGCGTCGGTTGAACGATGAAGGACCCAGATCCACCGGAAATCCTTACCTACCAACCCATGTACTCTATCCCGATTCTTTCGATGGTGGCGGTGAAGTTGGCCCTCGGCACCACGGTCACCCAGATGACCTCGTCCTCCTCCGCCTCCAGATCCCTCAGCAGTTCCGATATCCCCATCTTGTGGTTCATCGCCTTCTTCTTCTTCTTCTTCAACGGCCACGCCGCCTCCTCGCCCTCCTTCCTCGCCTTCCCGCTGCGCAGCGTGTACAAGGTCCCCGCGAATTCCCTGGCGCGGACGTCGGCGGACAGAGCCGCGTCGTCTTCGACGACGTTGACGAACACGTCGAGGTTCACCTCCTCGTCTTCCTTGATGTGGATGCCGTAGAGGACGAGCACCTCCTCTTGCCCCAACTCCTCCCCGGTCTTGCGTCGATTGGGGTTCCTGGGCACCTTGACGGTGAAGACGCGGTCGACGAGACGACCCCGGGCGCCGAACTCCGGGGAATACGCGTCTCCCAACCCCATCATGGATATCCTCGTCCCACTCTCCCGCATCTCCCTTTCCTTGAGCGCTTTCCTTGCGATCTTGGGGTCGAGCATGGGCTTGGGTTTGAAGCTGAGCCAGGGCCTGTCGCTGGGGACGTAGGTGTAGCCCAGCCTGGTGTGGTGGAGCATGTCCGACACCTTCACCCTGACCAGCCTCAGGTTCTCGTCGTAGAAGTAGAAGTAGGAGTTGAACCAGTCGGGATCGTCGAACTCGATCCTTTTCCCGTGCATCTCCCTCCACACCGTCCAGATGCGGTCGATGTTGGCGTGGTGGGCGTAGAAGAGGGGATCTCTGGCGGCGGCGTAGAAGGCGCCCATGTCCTCCCTCTCGGGGTTGCTCATGACGCCCACCCAGGTGTGGAGGGAGTTGTGGGGCTTGCTCTCGATGGTGCCCAGCCCCATGCAGTAGCCTTCGGGGCCGGACTTGAGGGGGCAGCCCATGAAGAGCTCGGAGGCGTTGGCGCCGGAGACCATCTGCTGGTACATGAGGGCGAGGTTGAGGTGGATCTGCTGGGGGGCGGTGTAGTTGTTGGGGCCGTGGAAGTCGTTGACGGTGACCTGGGGAGGGAAGTGGGTGACCTCGCGGACGGGGTGGAAGAGGGAGGCGCGCATGTACATGTCGGGGGTGACCATGCCCTCCGGCACGTCCCAGTTCCAGTAGGGGAGGGCGAAGGAGGGGTCGCCCATGGCCTTGGCGAGGATGCGCTCGTGGAAGTAGATGTAGGCGCGGTGCCAGGGGAAGAAGAGCCAGCTGCGGTGGATGCGGAGGATGTCGTCGGGGTAGTGCACCTGGTGGTAGGAGCCGGTGCAGTAGATGCAGTGCATGTTGGCCTGCCGGCGGAAGCTGTGGGGGTGCTCGTCGGGGAGGCTCTTCAGGTAGGCGGTGGCGTTGATGTACTTGGCGATGTAGTCCTCGTCGGTGATGCGGTGGGCGGGGCGGCGGACGCGGACGGAGGACTCGTCGAAGACGGGGAACTCGAAGTCGATGGCCTGGTCGAGCACGTCTTGCTCGGCGAGCGTGGGCACGCCGGGGCAACAGTTGACGGCCTTGCCGCCGTCGGAGAAGGACGGGTGGCACACCGTGATGTTGGGGCCGAGGGGGAGGAAGGACGTGGGGGGCGTGCGGTGGAGCCAAGCGGAAGGATGGGGGAGGCCGCCGGAGAAGAAGTGGAGGAGGAGGAGGAGAGCGGAGATAAGAGCGGGGAGGAGCACAGGCCAGCTCCGCTCCATCTCACCACCCCAAAGCAAATTAAAAGACTTGTTGGATCGATTGGATGGATCATAAATGATAGGGTCCTAGCACCCCATATATATCAACGCCTCCGGTATTCATGAACCGAGCGATAAACCATACCTACCCACCAGTCCACCACCGCTGCTCCTCCAATCGCATGCTTAAAAACGAGTGGTGGTTGGGAGAAAACAAAAACAAAAACGAAAGAGAAAAAACGAGTGGTTGTTGGAAATGGAAGACCGAAGGCAAGGGGGGAGCAGCGCCACATCTGCTGCGTGCACGTGTCCACTCCCACGCCACCAATTAAATACGCACATGACGCTTTTGTTTCGTTTTCCTACCCTTTTTCTTCCAAAACACAAGACAGTCTTCTTACGCGTCTACAAACAGCCGTGTGTTCGAGTACTTAACCTGCCCCCGCGCGGTGGTAGGTTGCAATTTTCGACCGTGACGACCACCACCGCGATCGGCGGTAAGCGCAGAGCCTCGATGACTTATTTTAAGATTTTTCCGTAAACAATTCGAGATTGGTCTATCAATCCGGTCGACGATATCAGTGTCATTCGTGACAAGACTAGAGACACGTTGAGAAGGTCGATTGTGGAATGCGGATTTTCGAGCGATGCCCACCATGCGTTCGGCGAAATGGTACAAAGAGGTACGCAAACTTAAAGCATAATTTATGTTCGATCAGATGTTGCCGATTTCATATATTACATGCATATCAAGGAAAAGCGAAGCTATGCCTTTTTTCTTTTTTTGGCGTGTATGCATGACCAAATGTTAGGCTACAACGATTACTTCTTACATGAATGTTTGAGTGATAAGTCACGTACACACGCGCCACTGCAAAACAGGTGTTTGATTTTATGTAACTAATGGGGGGTTGTACATGGGGTACGTGTCAAATCCATGGGTTGACCGAGGTAGGTCAGAATTTAATGCATTGGAGGCACCCTAGTCCTTTGCCCACCTCTCTCTATCTCTCTCTGTATGTATACACACGGAGAGAACCGATCGAGTGTAGATTTAAAATACGAGTTGGCTCGATTCAATTATGTTGATCTTGCAATTCTAAGACTACGGCTTGTTGGAAAGGTGAGTCCATAGCCTGTTATATAAGGAGCACATATATATACGAAGCCCATCAACCACCCATTAGTTAGCTTGCGCTAGCTGTTTTGATTGGGTATGTGGTTTCCTATAGTTTAAATGTAACTTTGCGGTAGTTAAGAAAGTGTGCTAGCTCTCATCAACAAAAAATAGATACCCATTCGGTGATCGAGATGTGCAGTGGAGCAGATGAGGGGTGAGGATCGATGATGAGACAGTTGGTGAAATAAATGTAAATTTAATTTCCAAATATGCATCGTACTTGATCCGATCCTCTTATCCTTATTCTTCTTCCTCATCTTCTTCTTAGATAGTCTTGCCATCATCAGTTGGAGCAGAGGTTTGGGTTGGAATTGGTATCAACTTCTTTTCCCTGCAGCACTGAATGGCTCCATCAAACATGTCCTCCAAGCTGTACTTGAACTCGAACCCCAGATGCATGAGCTTCTTGGACGACAATGCGATGATGTCTTTGGCCACGTCCACGCCCTGGAACCTGCAGCTCATGCGTTCGTTGGTCATGGATTCGATCCGCTTGCATATATATATATATACGTACGCACGTTAATTATATATATGTGTGTGAGATATATGGATGATGATTAATTAGCATTAGCGCTGGTACTTACTCTGTGGGGACGTCGTACTGGGGATGCCTCTTCCGCAACATGTGGGCAAGGTCCGGCAAGGTGATTTCGTGAGAAGAGCAGATGTACCTCCCTTGGGCTTTGGGATGCTCGAACAGGAGGATGTGGGCCATGCAGAGGTCGTCCAGGTGCACGAACTGGACGGGATTCAGGATGGAGTAATGGGGCTCGTTTCCTGCGTAAAGATGTATAGATATAAAGCCAGACACACACACACACACACATATGTGTATGTATGCCCAGGTGCAACCATGCATGCATACCGTACATACACGCGCACACATATATACAGTACTAATTAATTAATATGGTTATGTTGCAGGCGGGTACTTGTGACCAGTGCCAAGGCAGTGAGCATGCTGGGTGGCATGGAGGGGATGATGAAGGGTCCATTGACCAGGGTGGGGATGATGCTGATGAAATCGATGTTGTTTTGCTTGGCGAAGGCCCATGCCGCCTTCTCCGACAATGTCTTGGACACGAAGTACATCTGCAGGAGTACATGTGTACGTATAGAATTAATTAATTGTACATGCTGCTTGCTACATGTATATGTATATATAATATAGATGGAGATGGGGGGCGAGTGAGCTAGGGATCGAGCGTCGTGCGTATATACCCATCCAGTCATCTTGACATCTCTGCAGAAGTCGACGTCGCTCCAGTCATCTTCGTCGTACACAGAGATGCGGTTCCTCTGGACGTTGACGGTTCCGGCGGAGGAGGTGAACACAACCCTCTTCACCGTGGATTGGGCTTTCTTGCAGGAGTTGAGCACGTTGAGCATGCCGTCGATGGTGGGCTTTATCACTTCCCTCTGCAGACAATCAATCAATGATATATATATACATGCATATCATATATACATATGACAGGTATATAGAACTGAACAAGAGGAGGCCCGGTTAGGGGATGTAATTGGTTAAGATGGACAGGCGTACCTCGGGGTCCTTGCATTCGAAATCCATGGGTGTGGCGACGTGGAAGACGCCGACGCAGCCCTTGATGGGTTCGTCGAAGCTGCCCTCGTCCACCAGGTCTGCCTTCCACAGCTTCAGGTTGGGGCTGGCCCCCGGAAGCTCCAGCAGGTGCTTCACCTTCTTCGTGTTCTCTGAACCAGCGCCCGGCCAGACGGGTTTGTTACATCGATCGCGCGTGCGTGATTGGATTAAATTATATATGTATATTATTAGAAAAGTAATTAACATATATATTATATATATATGTGTACGCATACACACTAACCGGGATCGCGGACGGTGGCGTTGACGGAATAGCCACTCTGGAGGAGTCTCATGACGAGCCATGAGCCGACGTAGCCGGACGCTCCGGTGACGCACACGGTTCCCTTGCTCTCCGTCGCCCCCCCAGCCATCACTGCTGATCGATCGACCGTTCCCTTGCTCTCCGTCGCCCCCCCATGCATCACTGCTGATCGATCGACCGTTCCCTTGCTCTCCGTCGACCCCCCAGCCATCACTGCTGATCGATCGACCGTTCCCTTGCTCTCCG